>PVJA010013626.1:0-33375 GCA_004027025.1 Myocastor coypus | reverse complement strand
ACTTTGGAAGAAGTTTTGACTTCAGAAAGCCCTTAGGCTAAAACGTTGTTCGAAGAATGTGTGTGCTAAGTGACACCTGGACCCTCTGGTGTCAGAAGGCTTTCTCTAATCTATGTAGAACAGGCTACAGTCTACCTCCTACCATTCTAGTGGAAGTATCTTGAGTTTTAAGAACAGCAGAAGGAAGTGTTTTAGAAGAAATGGTGAGGTTTGCAGTAACACTTCTATGACAACTGACCAGTTAAACTTCCTCTCCAGCACTGAAAGTCTAAAACATCACTCCACAAGTAAGAATAATCTTCACCACCTTGGATTTGCAGCCAAAGCTGCATGAAGATATGGCATTGATCCCCACTAGTGACTTTTAAGACTTCTCGTCTAGGAAGGTTGGAATCAGAAAAATAATCATTATTCTATTATTGAGTCTGCTTCCCTGAGTCCTACCCCGAGCGGTCAAGAGCCCTGCTTGGGTGACAGGCTCCTGATGGAAAGTCATCTGGTGCGTCCACCTCTGTCCCTTGTTTCTATCTTCACCTCTGTCACTAAATCCAGCATTCTCCTCTGTAATTTGCTTGGCACTTAATGGAGTCACACCCATTATTATTTTCTATTTACAAACTTTACTTCTGTCCATCCTTTTGCATTTGTTTCTTTCTATGGACATGTGTCTGGAATATTGCTGAGCAGTGTTGCCAACTATTTTTCATTCACTTAAAAAGATTAAAGAGGCTTAACTAATGGAGGGAGGGTCCTGACAGGTCTGAATGCATCCACTAATGGGAAAATATAAAGATGAGAGAACATTTGCCACTGCGGGATGTATTGTTCTTTTCTTCCTTTACAAGTCCCTTGGGCCTGTGTGTATACCACAGTCAGAGAGGCAGAAATAAGAGATGGCTTGGTTTGATAATCGATTCATTCCTGCTGTGTTGGTTCTAAGCCTCATCTGAACTAGCAGAACCAAACTACTCAAAAGGCTTTGTCAGCTCAGATTTTCAAAGAGAACTTATCAGAAACCTATTTGTAGAAAGGGCAGTAGTTTAGGGACATCCACACGGGATGGATGTCCAGGTGTGCCGACCATAAGCTCCTTTATCCGTGCAGGCGAAAGGTAATGGCAGCTTCTGGTAAGTTCCTTAAATCAGCGCTGAGATGAAACTGGAGATTGGAAGGGAGGCTGCTGATCTCAAAGGAAAACCCCACTGCATGAAGGCAGACAAAGAGGGCAAGGGAAGCAACACCGCAGATGCTCTCTTCTCTCCTTCCTGAAAGGAGGTGTGGGAGTGCAGGGGAGCATAGGCGCCCCCATTCACTCCACACACCCCAGGTAAGGACTCTGAGGGCAGACGCAAGTCGGCATGCATAGTCTGCTGAACATATTGAGAAACAGTATTTATTTTAAACAACAATTGGTCGAAGTATATGTAGCACCTGATTTTCTTCTCTGATTTCTGTGATGTTCTAGACCTACTTTAGCTTTGAAAAATATTTTCCTTGAAAGCAGAATCATTAATGCAAATGTTAGTTGTTGTGCTCTGCAGCAGTTTACACACGGGGTCTAAGTTCTGTTGGCTCCTGAAAAAAATGGTTTGACTCGCACACCTACATCTTGCCATGCTGCTTATAGCATGGTGGTGTTTTGTGATACCTGATACGTGGGTCACAGCCACCCATGGGCTTGTCTGTGGCAGCTCTCGCTCCTAGTTCTGTATTCAACTACTTTGATTATTCTGTACATTTGGAAAAAGAATCATTTTTTTTCTTTCAGAAAATTAATTATTTAATTAAAATTAAATTGTTCCAAACAATTAATTGTTCCAAAACAATATTCAAAAATTCAAATCATGAGTCCAACTTAGAGGCCAGAATGTTGTGTATCATATGTATGAACCTCTAATCAATTCAGAGTACTTGCATAATATTTCAATTGGTTAATATATATAAAGATATCAACTAAGAAAATGTTTCCATGCTAGTAAAGAATTACTAAGAATAAAATATAGCATAAGTAGTGGAATGGCAAATTAATGACCAGAACTTCTAACATTTTGGGAACAGGATATCTCACAAAGTTCTAGTATGTTGTGTCCATGACACTTACTGGTGGCCAGGTGTTACTTGTGGGACTGAGCTACTGCTATTTCACTGATATCCACCCTGCAGAACGAGACAGAATCATGACCCACAGGATGCAGGAGAAGTTCATTTGTAGAATATGCTGATGGACATATTCCACTGCTGTATACAAAAGAATAGTTGAAAGACTGCTTTTGTATACCTCTTTTTCTCCTGTGTTTAATTGTTTGCTCTATTCAGTGGGTTCTTTCCATTCTCCTTCATGGAGTTGTGGTCATTTTGATCCCTCTCTAGGATATCTTTTAGTAAACTGTGCAGGGTTGGCTTTGTCATCATGAAATTCTTTAGTTGTTATTTGTTGTGGTAGTATTTCATTTCTCCATTGAACTTGAAAGAGAGTTTGGCAGGGTATAGCAGTCTGGACTGGAATTTGTTTTCTTGCAAGACTTGAAGTACTTTGCTCCATGCTCTTCTTGACTTGTTGGTTTGTAAAGAGAAATCTGCCATTATACTAAGGTTTTTCCTTTAAATTTGATCTGTTTGTTTTCTCTAGCAGCTTTCAGTATCCTGTTCCTGTGGTGAATTTCTGGGATCTTGATTATTACATGTCTGGGTGCGGTTTTAATTGGGTTAATGTTATTTGGAGTTCTATATGCTTCAGTTACTGAGTCAAATTGTTTCCCCATATTTGGGAAGTTTTCTGCCATTACTTCTGCTCATATTCTTTTTATATCATTTGTACAGATTCCTTCTTTCTCATTGGTTCCTATTAGTCTTACATTGCTCTTCTTTGCATCATCTTGCAGATGTCGAATTATTTTTTTTTTCTGTGTCATAGTTGTTATTAAAAGATCTTTTCTTAACTCTCCACTAGCTGCAATGGTGTCTTTAAAGTCTGAAAGTCTATTTTCATTTTCATTGGAATGGTTTGCTAGCTTATGATTGAGGTTTTAAGTTTCTTTATAGCACTTTCAATCTGCTTCATATATTCTATTACCTTCCTATGTTGTTTTTTCACGGATTCCATCATTTTTCTGTTCTCTATTTTTTTTTTTAGCAGTGTCTTCTTTAGAAGCACTTTGTACTTCTTTTGTTATAGGTACTAGTTCTTTTTCTTATTTGAGAAATTAGTTCTGATTTGATTTCCTCTATACCTTTCTGTAGTTCTTTCTTTACTTCAGATGTATTATTTCAGAGATTTCAGGTCAGGTGTGTGATTTCCAATTTCTCCTATGCCATTGTCTCCTGTATTCTCTGTATTCTGGGTGGGCTTGGGGCCTGAGAGCACATTTTGCTCATCTTTCTCATTTTGTATAGTTTTTCCTTCTGAGCTTTGGTGTAAAGCTTTGGTAGAGTTCCTACCTTAGCGCCAGATCTGGATCTATCAAGTCAAACTTGTCCAGGTGGGTGTGGCTTGGGTCTGACTGCTGAGCTCCACTTCTTCCTGCTGCAGCCCTTTCAGGTGAACCTGCTGTGCCACTCTTGCAAGATGTTCTGCTCTTGGATCAGTGGAGTGGATCTTGTCTCTAGGATCTCTGAAGGGAGTTCCGCAGCAGTTTTCCACACTGGGCCTGTCTAATGGATGAAGTTCTACTCACATAACAGGCTTTGTTGCTGGGTTGGATGATTTTCCGGTGGGCCCTGAGTGGTCTCACTCACACACTGGGCCTGGTTGCTAGAAAAAGAATCATTACTTTAGTCATTTACTTAATAAATTTTTATTACATAACTAACTATCTTAGGCCAGTCATTGTGTTGAGTACTCCTTGAGGATTTTAATGTGAACAAAGTAACAAAGGGTTATTATGATTTGTGTGTAGCTATCATTCGAAAGCCTCATGCATGGAGCCAACTTTTGTGCCATGAATTTGTGATTAATTCATGATCTACTGTTATTATGGATATGAGCACTGCTAGGATTATGGGTGATTATGGGTTTGAGTACTAGACTCAACCTGGGGAAAGTAGTCTGAATCCAACTTAAGGGGGACAGACTTGCCCTGTTATTGTTGTTGCTGCAACTCTTTTTTTAAAAATTTTTAAATTTTTCTTGTTTCAGAACTTTTGTTTATTTATTTTTATGTCCGGGTCAGCCTGCCCTGAGGGCAGGGCTGGCGCAGCATGTGGTGCCGGGGATCAAACCACGGTCCCTGCAGCCGCCTGCAGGCGCTTTACACCACTGAGCCATCCTGCCGGGCCCCTGTTGCTGCAACTCTTCTCATTAGCTCTCTTGTTCTTTGCCACGTGCCATGAATCTTTGCTGTCTGTTCTATGCCACCTTGCCCTGGAGCCAGCTGAGTATGGATTGAAACCTCCACTGACCGTGAATTAAGTAAACCTTTCCTTCCTTCATTTTGGGTATCAGGTATTTGTCCCAGCAACCAAAGAAGAGTAACTGAGACAAGGGTCTCACCTAAACATTTTATATTCCAACATTTTCTTTTCCTGAACTAAAGCTTTGAGAGACATCAAGGCTCTCTTGAGAATCCTAATCGTATGCCTTTTACTGGGAGGTGGGCAGTCAGGGGATGATTGCTTGAGAGTGGCACACATTCAGATGCTTTATTTTAAAAATATGAAGTTTACTCCTGTCCTCTATCTAGCAGTATTATTGTTCACGCATTAAAAAATAATAGAGATTGAGAAATGAACAGGATATATTAATGTTCAGGGTCTGCTCACCTAGCTGGGAAGAAGGAATGCCAATACCTACAGGGGCAAGGCATTGGAGACTGTGGGTGGCACAAGTGAAGCCGTTGTTTCGGGTGAGGCTAAGATGAAGCAGTAACCATCCCAGCCAGATTCCTGGCAGCTCAGTGAGCAGCTTAAAGCCTTGCTGTTAGTAATATGTGCTTTAATTTAATAGGAGTCTCATAAGCAGTTGTAAAAGCAAGGTTTCCGAGAATCCACTGGCACAAACTGCTCAAGTCTTTGAAATGCCCACGAAATATTTCCAAGCACAGTGTTAATACTGTTTAGGATAAATTACCTGACTCCGATGAGGAGTCTCAGCACAACTATGGTTTTAAAGATCATGATATGTGTGCATTATACTACCACTATAGTCCTGTAATCTAAAAAGTTGCTTACTGAAATTAGAAAAATATACATATGATTTACATATATCTTTTTAACTTTTATAAACAACAATTACTAATAATTTTGGGGGGTATTATGGCTGGCTTAACCTGCCCTGGGGGTGGAGCTGGCACAGCAGTGGTGCTGGGGATCAAACTGCAGTCCCTGTGGTTGCCTGTGCTTTCCTAAGCAGGCATTTAGACTGCTGAACCATCTAGCTGGACTCATTAATCAAATTAGTAATTTTAATTTAAATACATCAGCTGACCTAAATAAATTAATTTAATAATAAAAATTGATATAGTGTTACTAATTTAACATAAATAAAATTATATAATATAAATATACAATATATACATGTTAGATCACAAAAAGACCATACTAATAGTAGCTACTGTTATTTATACATCTTAATAGTCTGTCTATAGACTCCTAGAATGTCAAGGGCTTAGCCGTGTCCCTAAATCTGCTCCTTAAAATGCCTTATGTAGTAGCCGGGTGTGGTGGTATGCGGCTGTAATCCCAGCACTTGGGAGGCTGAGGCAGGAGGATCAGTGCGAGTTCAAGAACAGCCTGGGCTACAAAAGCGAGCTCAATGCCAGCCTCAACTGCATAACGAGACCCTGTCTCAAAAAGACAAAAACAAACAAACAAACAAAAACCAACAACAATAACAAAAAATGCCTTATGTAGGCCAGAGTTGTCTGGTCTTCTACTGTGTTGAAAAGGAAGCTCAACAGTTGTGGTTTGTAATCTAAGTCTAGTTTTTCGCATGTCCAATGACACTGTTTCTATTTTACTAAGTGATGGCAAGAAATTCAGCCCATGATCGGTAGCTCCGACACCAGCCTACTTCAGACCCATGCAGCCCCGCTGCGGGGTCAGTGCCTCAGACCCAGGGGCAGCTCTGTAAAGCAGCACTGAGATCCTCCCCCACTGCTCCTTATGTACATACTTGGAGAGTCTCATAAAGTACAGTCTCAGGGACTATCAATTGAAGTTGGGGATTTTACTTTTTCATGTGTATTTCTGTGCTGTAGTGTTTCTATAGGCCATACTATATTCGCTATATCTTAAAATATTATGCTGTCTGTGTTTCCTTCAGTCTTCAGATATTTTTGCTTTAAGTGAAAGACCTTAATGTAAAGCAATGTATTCAATTGTTTATCTAAAAAATACACATCAAACTTAATCAATATTATTTTTAAATATATATTTGGTACAAGATCTTGCTATGTAGCTCAGACTCGTAGTGATCCTCCTGTCTCAGCCTCCCAAAACTGGGAATACAGGTGTGTGCCACCAGACCCGGTTCCAGTGCCGGCATGATGCGCCTGGGGTTCTGAGAGGACCGGCATAGCATGCACTACTGAGGATTGAATCCATGTCCTTGTGCTTGCCAGGAGGCAATTAGACTGCAGAGCTATCTCCACAGTTCTTAATGTCATTTTTTTTTAGTACAGGATCTCACTACCAAGTCATAGTGATCCTCCTCCTGCTTGTACCTCCCAAGTGCTGGGATTACAGGCATGCGCCACCACACCCAGACTCCATCCCCAGCTCAGCGTGCTCAAGAGCAGGGCTGGCTCGGCAGGCGGGGCCAGAAACCGAACCCTGGCCCCTACACTTCCCTAAGCAAGCGCTTAATCCACTGAGCTATACTACCGGCCCTTGAATGTCTTTATTTTCCCTTTTCCCACATAATTTGGAAGATAAGTGTATTTTGAATCAACTTTTTTCAGATTAACAATTCAATTACATTCCCTTCTATTCATAGATCCTTCATCTGGAAACATTATTGAACATAATTGTTTCAAAATGTAACTGACACATTGTTGATAGCAAATTTATATTGTGTCAATTACCTAATTTTGAGGATCATCTGTATAATTTATTCTTTGGCCCAATTTTCCCCAAGTGCTAGAAAATTAAGGTGCAAACAAGCACTCTGAAGACATTAAAGTCATAATCACTTAAACAACTGAATAGCTTTCTCTCCTACTTTACAGCTTACAGTGGCCTGTGCCTTTTCATCTTTGAGCAATGTCTATGGCTAAGGGAAATCAACAGGCCTTGTTTCCAAATATTTGCCGTGTTGATACCAAAGATAAATAGTGTACTAGTTTGCCTTACTTGGTGCTTACATTGTACTGGGGTATGACTGTGTCATTGTCCACTGGATTTAATACCTCTAAACTGTCTTGTAAGATAGGGAAAGGCAAGGGCTGGTGAGATAGCTCCGTGGACTAAGCACCTGCTTTGGCAAGCACAGGGACAAGAGTTCGATCCTCTGTCCTATATGCAGTGCTGGCCCTGCCCATGGGGCCACTGAGCCAGCAAGTGAGACTGGGAGTGGTGACACATGCCTATAATCCCACCACTGGGGAGGCTAAAAGCAGGAGGATCAGTACAGGTCTGAGCCTCACAGTGAGATCCTGTTCCAAGTACATAAAAGAAAAGAGAAAAAGGTAGGCAAAGGCTTAGCTGTCAAGCGTCGTGTTGTGACACATCAACTCAAAGATTCATCATGTTATGCAGACAGCCCCAGAAATCTTTTGTGTCTTGCCTTCTCACCTTCCTCCCATACTAATTTGCTTTTCCTGTACTTCTGATAAGGACAATGACATAGCTACCCTTCATAAGATAACTGATGTGACCAAATGATTGAAAAAGACACAGTGTCATTCTCAAAATGACAACCTCCTACAGGGCTCATCTTCCAACAGAAAAATATGCAACATTTGTGCCAAGCTCAAGCAGGAAGGATATCACATATTCATTTGGCAATATCTATTACTGGAGCTTTCATTTGTCTTCCAGGGTTCCTTATCTTGAAGAATGTATGCCACCTTTTCTCATATTATCTATTTTATGCTTTCCTCTGAATATAAAATAAACCTTATTTATCAAAGTAATATTCTTTATAGATTAATGTCCTACACATGGAGATTTGATATAATAGAGCTAAATGTGAATCTGAATTTATTTCTTGTTCTCATACTACAAGTGCATTCCTCATTGATATAGGGGACTGAAACTCCCAACCTGAAAGATTTCTGAGATGCATTCACGTTCTTTAAAACCAAAGAATGTATCTCAGCAGCAATAGGGATTAAGAGCAAAATATATTTATTGGGGGAAAAAAAGCTTCCATCCAAGAGAGGGACAGAAGGGGACCCAAGAAGACTCTCTGGGAATCTACCTCTTCTGGGGATCTTTATAGAGTAAAACCATGAGGCAAGGCAGGTTTCAGGTGGAAAACCTGGGAGCTCACACATGAGGTGGGACAAAACTATGGCCAACCAATAAGACTATGGGCACAATCGCTCAGGTAAAATTGATTAAATCATCACCAATTGGGGAAGCCAGTCACATAGTACCTGAGCATGGATATGGAACAGGGGTTATCCTGGGGGTTTGGGTTAATAACTCTTCCTAGCTTCCTCAAGAAGACTATTAATCCCAGGTGCTTGTCATTAGGGAGGTAAGCATGTGTTGGGTCTTTTGTCTTGAGGTCTGGCCCACAGCGGGAGTGTCTGTCTCTGCCATAGTTGCAAGACCTCTTGCCCACTGTACTGGCTCTTTCTGAGGGCCCAGCCCTGTCTGACTGCTATAATATTTCTAACTCAGCTGCCTACAGCATCCTGGCCTATATTCATCTGTTTTTCATTGCTATAATGCAATATATGATGCTAGATACTTTATAAGCAAAGGAGTTTTGCATGTTGAATGTCAACACCATCGATTCAGCCTCTGGTGACTGCTTGCCCACTGTCTGGGTCACAACATGATGAAGAGGAGGAAGAGAAAATACTCAAGTGCAGAAGGCCTGAGGCAGGTGGTGTGGCCTCACCTTATAATTGCTCAGTTCCATAGGAACTAATTCACCCTATGAGACCGGCCTTAATCCCTTCCCAGAGTGGTGCCACCTCTTGAAGATTTTGTCACCTTAACACCATGTCCTAAAATAGTACTTCCTGAAACTTACACATATGCAGTCCTTCTTGATAGTCTTCTAGAATCTTCCTAGTCTGCATAGTCTTCTGTAAATCTTCAGAGAAAAGAACATTTTTCACCTTAAACGAAGTCTATGTTATCACATGACAATAGACAAGTCTTCTGGAATTTCCCCACAGTATGTAATTACTGCCTGCCTTGTGCCACACTTTGCAATCAGTCCTCGAGGGGCCAGCCTAGCCAAGTGACAACAGAGAAAGGTCAGATACTAAAACTGAAACATATAAATATAGACATCATGAGTGTGTTTGTGTTATGTGTACATTAAGAGTTGTTTTGTACTGGTTTTATTATACTAAGGGGAATGTTTCACTGTTTCGAATACTAAGGCAAAGCGTAAGCCCCCACCTATATTGAAGCTGTCCTTAGGCTTCCGCACTCCTCTGTCCCGTTGGCCATCACCACTCTGCTCAGGCCGCCCCTTCTCAGCCCACTGGGCTCTGTTACCCCCACTGGCCAGTCCTCTGCCATGGACCCTCCCTACCTTATTCTGTCCTGACATCCTACCTGGTCACCAAAGATCACACATTCCTCTTCTAATACCCCTGTGCCTTGCTCTCCCCAATCTATCAATTTTAAAAAGAAATTACTCAGGGAATTAACAAGCACTATCTCCAAGTATTTTAACTTGAATAACTGTACAGGAGAAGTGAAATAGATAAGTGCTCACATACTTGAGGTGACGTTACTATACAAGCTACCCTGAGCCAGTTGTTGCATATTGTATACATCTACTAAAATACCACACTCTCGCTGGGCATGGTGGTACCTTCCTAAAATCCCAGCATTCAGGAGGCTAAGGCTGGAATCAATGCAAGTTCGAGACTAGCCTGGCTACAAAGTGAACTCAACCACATGGTGAAATCCTGGCTCAAAAAGACAAAAGTTAAGGGCCAGTCAAATAGCTGAATACATTAAAGCACCTGCTTGGGCAGATGCCACAGCGAGGGTTCAGTCCCTGATGCACCCTGCTGTTTGCACCCTCGGGGTATGCTGAGACAGCAGTTGGCAGTGGACGTGGTGGCATGCGCCCATAATCCTAGCTTTTTGGGAGACTAAACATACGCGGATCACTATGAGTCCAATCTACATAGTGAGACCGTGAAAATCCTTACTCAAATGCCCAAAACAGATGAAAAATTAATTATGATAAAATATCACACCATGCCCTTAAATATTTACAATTAGTTTGTGTCCATTTTTTCAATAATTTTTTATGTGATATGTATGTTACTTACTAGGGAACTCAGAACACCTGGCTTCTCCTTTCTCAGTCTCCCTCCAGCTTTGACTATTCATATGACCCCTTAACTTAGGAGACTTACAGAAACATTCTTACACCTAACTATCTTATTCTGATGTTTTGAATATCCTTTCCTTTGTTTGAGGGTCCTCCTGCTGTATTCTCACTCATTTTCTGGTCTCTGGTATAACTACTATTAAGAGGAAACTCATTCCAGTACCAGAGTCACTAAAGTAGACCATGGCTTTCTCTGGTCACTTTTCATGAGTTAGGGCCCTACCATCTCCAGGGCCTGACTCAGGGCTCGGCATTAGGGTGGGCAGACCTGGAGCCATGATTCCGTGTGCTCTGGGGAGCTCTGGGGAGCTCTGGGCTGGGCGCTTCAGGTTGTACTTGGTGTGGCTTGCTTTCAAGACTGGAAGAACTTCAGGTCTAGAGAGCTCAAGAGCTCCAGCTTGATACAGAAAACCTTTCATCACATTAAGGTTCATTAGGTTCTTTTGAGCTTACTGCAGAACCTAGGCAGATTTCTCTGGGGAGGATTCTGGGCTGTAGAAATGTGCAGCTGACAGATATTCTGTTCACAGACAGATAAGGCTTGGCGTGGGAGGTTTGACCTCCTGGGCTCCAGGGTGAATTTATGTCAGCCTGCCCTGGAGGTCTGACAGTCGGTTTCTGTCTAAAAGTCAAAGCTGTGACATCTGACACCGATCACCAAAAATAATATCTCTATGAAATTTTAATCCCTAAAAGTTTACTGCTCCTAGTGATCGCTTTGCTTTTGCCTATGATTATATATTAAATAGCATATAAATGTATTTATGAAATAGTTCTTTGAAATCTTCTCCCCCAAAGGAAGACATTCTTTGTCATTGTAAACAAACTCAAAACCACAAATGCACAAACTTGGTTGTAATCTCCTTGACTGTGACATTTCAACTAGGAACATATTTGTAATATGCTCACATTACACACTAGACGTTATGATTGTCATCATGCTTGAGGGAGTATCTTTTATTACACCAAATAGAAAGTCATGCCCATGCACACACAGAGTTTGAGGGTGCACAGGAAGCTAGTCAGGGTGGTTTATTTTTGGGTCCCCGATGAGGAGTCAGCCTGTCAGCAGGTGCTTGCTCATTCATTAATTCATTCATCCAGCAGATATTTATTGAGCACCTCCTGCACTCAACATACTATTAAGTGTGTAACAAGAGACTGAGTGAATATGACACCAGGTCTAGGTTTTAGGGGTAGTTCTGGCAGCACTGAGGAGAACAGATTGAGGAGAGCAGCCAGAAGCGATTGTAGTATCCAGCCAAAAGGTGTCAACATGAGGTGGGGCAGTGGAGTGGAAAGAAGGGGACAGATCAGACGCAGCAGGATTCATAAACTTCCCAGGATTTTGAGGTCCTTTCGTCGTCCAGTGGAAACTCTTGGTCCTGCCCCACAGAGAGAAAAGGGCACACGGGTGTGTGCACAAATAGAGTTCCTCAAGTCTACACTTGAGTGGCCCCTCTAGGCAGGTGGGACACCAACAGGACTCAAGGGTAACCGGTCCACAAGTTCTGCCTATAGCACTCCAAGGCTGGCTGGTGTCAGAGGGTCAAAGAAGGAGTGTTGTCCAGGCTGAGGCCTCAAGGCCAGAAAGGTGAGGGGCTTCTCATGGCATAAACACTCTCTACGCTTTGGTGCCGGAGCATTTTCGTGAAGTATATTTAGGGAACCACAAAGCCTAAGCCGTGCAAATAATTGTTTTCAGGAGCAGCCTCATAACTCCTCATTATATTATGTGAGTGTGTCTACGATGCTGTTTTGCCCCAGAGACCTCAGTTAATAGTTCTTATTACTATTAAACTCATCAGAACCTATGAAAGACTATGGTAGGTGCTGACGAGTCTCCATAGACTGGGAAACTGTATCAGTGAAGCTCTGTACCTTTCAGTTGTAGTAAGCGCATCGAGTTTTCTAACTTTGAGCGGCTCACTGAGGTATGCGCAGCTCTGTAGGTTCTTGCATTTGTTATTTGAAGAACATCTAGGTTTAGTTGAGGATAATATTTTAATTATTTCAGTAGTGCCAGACCTAGGAATGAAGTACCAACCCTAAAACGTGGAGCATTTCTCAACCACATTGTTAAGGAGTTTTTCCTTTGCAAGATTGGAGGCCACGATGCATGTTTCCTAGAAGAGACAGAAGCTGTTGCAGCTCCCACACTGAGCCTCTTGAAATCAGATATTTCTCCAATTTACAATTGCGTTGTAAACCTAATAAAGTCATAATGCAGAGTGTGCCCGTAGCATTTTAATGTTTTCCACAACCTTCTCTACTGTTAAAATCCTGATGTTTTATTTTATGATAAATTCTAGAGACGGATGACACTACCCCAGCATGAACCCATCTCCTTGCTCATAAATAGTCCCAGGAAGCTATAAAATTTACCTTACTTTTAAAAAGTGAACACTTTAAGATAGCTTTATGTGACAATTTAATGCTACTCTAATTGTTATGATGAACGTTAAATTATGTGATTCACGTTAGAAGTCACAAGGTATACAAAATGAGACATTACATCAGGAAATTTAGACAGTAAGATTTTAAGTTACTGTTTTCGATGTACTGTAATGGAAAAATTACTAAAAGTGATGCCTTTTAGGAAAATTAGACAGAGAAAGTACAGTCGGTGGAGGAATTCCTGAGACATGAGATTTATTTGATCAGGGAATGGTTCAGGCTTTCTCCATGTTTTCTTTCAGTTTAGTGTCCCAGTCTTCCCATCCAAGATGCAAAGAAGGACAGACATCAGTGTTGCCCAAATTATCTTGAAAAAGCTGGCGCTTTGATTTGGATTTTCACGAGGAAAGTGAAGAGTGCGTTGGCAATTAGTGACATAGAAATTTCTCTCAAAACTTGGAAAGGTCTGTGCTGTAGAGGACCCACGGCAGCTTCCCTGTTACCACCCACGGGTGGTGAATACAGAGTCCCCGTGACGTCATTGCAGCACACTCCTCACAGCGACTGCATGAGAACGTTCACGGGCTGTGACCTGCATGACCTTGACATGATGGCATCTAATTACTGGGCTGGCCCGGAGTTTTAAATGAGACATATAGATATATATATATAGATAGCACTTAGGGCAGTTGTAGTGAACCTGTGGCAAGTACGCAGAGCCCTCGAAACTAAAACCTCAGTATTCCAGTTTAAGGTCATTGATGTACTTTGCGATAAATAAGTGGGTTTGGGGCTGTAGTTTGGGGGCCAGATTTCTAAAAGTCCACCGTCACTGCAGGAGCTGAAGGTAGAGATCTTTCACTGTAAGGTAGCTGCTGCCATTACGGGCATCAAAGGAGCATCGCGGTTTGTAGGATGGTGTTGATGTGGGTGGATGCTGTCTGCTTTCCTCAGGTATAAGCAGCGCTGGAAACAGACCTTAGGGCAGCTTTCAGCCTCTCTACTAAATTCACAGACTGGCTGTTCCTAAGAAGGGCTAAGCTTGTGTACCACCGGGGGAGATCGTTGAAAGTTTGTTTATAAGTGCTGAAGTTTCTCAAAGAGAGAATAATGTGTGGAGTTAGAGTGTTTTTAATACCTAGGAAGCTAATATATACTAGGTATCATCTGTGAACCAGTATTATAATGCAAGAATTTTCTTTGTTTTATTTTTCATTGCAATAAAAAGCAAACTCCTTTTATTGTTCTAGTGGTTTCTACACAGGTATACATTCATGTGACTGCCACCACAGTGACACAGTTCTGTCACCCTGAAAACTTTTTTGCTATTACCTGTATTCACACTCTGTCCTCGTCAGACACGCAGCCCCTGCTGAATTGTTCTCCGTTATGGCTGCTGTCTTTTCCATATCGTCATATAAGGCCACTCGTACCGCGTGTCACCGTTTGAACTTGGCCTCTTCTGCTCAACAGGAGCTCTGTGAGATTCACCCTTGCTTTGGCCTCTCTCAGAAGTACATTGCTTTTTCTCGCTGAGTTAGTATCTCATACCCTTGGATAAGAGGTGGTTTTTAAAACATTAGTTGAAGCATAGGGTGGAAAACTGTTATCGGTGAAGTTTTGCACTCCTCAGTTGTAGTCAGTGCATTGATTTTTCTAACTTTGAGTGGCTCATTTAAGTATGCGCAGCTCTGTAGCTTCTTGTAGCTTCTTGCATTTGTTATTTGAAGAACGTTGTTTCCTAAGATACACAAGTCCTCTTAATGTTTATAATTTCCTTATATAATATGAAAAACATTTTCATTGCTATCACTTTCATCATAAAATACTTAAAGATGTCAAGCTCTGTGCTGAACAGCAGCTTTCTAAGATGCAACACAAAATCTAAAAAAACAAATTTTCCATTTAAAAAAAAAACTTTTTTTTTTTTTGGTACCAGAGATCAGACTTAGGACCTTGCACTTGCCAAGCAAGCACTTATTCCACTGAGCTATCTCCCTGACCCTCAGTTCCTTTATTTTATTATTATTATTATTATTATTATTATTATTATTATTTTGTCTTTTTGAGACAGGGTCTCGCTATGCAGTTCAGGCTGGTCCTGAGCTCACATTTGCAGCCCAGGCTGGTCTCGACTTCATATCAATCTTCCTGCCTCAGCCTCCACAGTGCTAGGATTACAAGCATGCACCACGTTGCCCAGCTCACTTTCTTTATTTTTAAGAGAGTATCTGCCAAATATAAAAATCTAAATAAGGGGCTGGGGAGATAGCTCCGTAGCACAAGTGCCTGTCTGGCAAGTGCAAGGTCATGAGTTCAAACCCTGGTCCCACAAAAAAAAAAAAAAAAATCTAAATAACCATAACTTTTCTGCTAGTCACTCTCCAAATGAAGATTGTGCTCCTTAAAGTCAGAACATCGGCTCTCAGTTCATTCCCTGGGAGCTTTGTTTTGTTATTGCTTAGACAACTGTGATTCTTAGGTGTACATCAAAGATAACTGATTAAGACCTTCCATTTTATCTCACAGAATATCTGAAACAGCTTATCAGAGGCTTGAGTTGTAATGAAATTAATGTTTACAATGTTATCAATGACTTTCTTAAGAGAAATTTCTTTCTTTTCAATTCTGAATTTATGGTGGTAAAAACAAGGATCACTCTAAAGAATAAACAAAATCTATATTTAAATTTTTAAAAATGTATTACAATAAAATATATTTCAGCATTAACGCCTCTGAAAATACTTTTTATTTTGAATGCACATATCTAGTCCTCTTCCTCGGTGTGTTTATGAGGTATGATCAAGAACACAGTGAACCCTGCTGCTGAACTCGGGCCAAAGGAGAGGCGGGCTGCCGAAACTTGGGGGTGTGACCTGTCTGCCTAACTCCCAGGGCCTGGCATGGCATGAGTTCTGCCTGTTCCCACAGTCAATATGACCATTCACAGCAAAATTTTGAACTGATTTGAGATATCAGTACAGACAAAGCAGTGCAAATGAAGACAAAAAAAAAAAAAAAAAAAAAAAAACACTTTCACAGGTGCTTCAAAAAGTGGTGAAAGGGTTGAATCAATGTTTTCTGAGAGGGAATTTATTTAGAGGGGGAATGGTAATGGCAGTATACCTTTTACTATGATAAATTTATTTTACATTCATACATTCACCATATGTTTTGATCAGACCTCATAGTTATTTGTTATCCTTTCATTCTAACTAATCCTTTATTTTACATTGAACATTTTCAAAATTTTATTTTAAAAAGAAAAAGCATAAAACAATTTCAAAACAGATTTTTGTATCAATAATGATTAGAAAAATTATCATGTCTGCATCCTGTGCCCTAAAAAACTATTACAAGGACCGCAATATGCATTGTAGCAATTATTGGGAATGTACTACTAATGTGTTTTGAAACTGTTGCATTGTTATTTTTATTAAAAGTCATTAAAAACATTGTAACTAATCCTAAAGCACAAGTACTTTTATAGATTGTAGCTTTCATACCACCCATGCAAGCACCAATACAGCAAGAAAGATAAAACATGAGTGCCATTGGGGGAACAACTTTGACTTTGCGTCCCTGAGGCTGTCTTGGGACTCTGAAGTGTCTGCAGACTACACTTGGATTATGTTGCATGTTTGTTTAAAAAATAACTAAGTTCTGTAAAAAATGGGGATCTTTTGAGGAAAAAGAGGAATGGAGCTGTGGAAACATGAAAAGAAGCCTGTGGCAGTATGGTCCTCAGTCAAGTCTTCAGGCATCTGGATTAACTGAAGACCAGCAAGCAGTTCATCCTGCTTGAGGTTACTAGTGAAATTGAGGGGAGAACACTGCCACTCATTTGAAAGAGGACAATGTGTTCCGACCTAGAGATTTTCAATACAAGGATCTTTGACTCTTAAAACATTTACTATTTGAAGTGTCTGAAGTAGAAGACAACATCAAATGTTTTGCTGCGGATCCTCCACATTCTAAAGTCTAAATGCATGGGGCTTATATTTCTAGGGACAGTTGTCTTAGTTCTGGAGATTTTTTTTTTCCGACCACAGTTTTAATATCTCTGAAAACTCAATTTCATTCTGAATCACTCTTGAGTTTTATTTGGTATCTCCAGGCCCCTTCCAAGATGCCGCCCTTAATAGCTTTCTGGGGAGACTGAAAGAGACTTGAGAGGGACAGGGCTGCCGAGGGAGCCACAGAGGGAACGCGTAGCACCCACATGCATACTGAGGACGGACGGAGCAGGTGGTCCTCAGAGTGGAACTTTCTTCCCACTTGTGCAGAAAGCGTCTCAGGTCACTGCAGCTCTGGCTGCTATCCACTGCGGTTCCTGAGATAGATGCACAAAGCTTCCATTTGGTTCTGTAGCTGCGAGAGTTGAACAAACTTTGGTCGGGTGCTAAGATTCCCCCAAGGGACACCTAGACTCTCTGTTGTTCATGAGCCCTCTCCACTTTTGAATCTCAGGCTATGAAATGTCCCAGAAATAGATTGTGAACATTAGGGACCTCGAAGGCTCAGTTTTGTCGTGTACCTGTGTGACATAATTCTTTTAGGGAATAAAATCAAAATCGTGTTTTATAGTTGTAAAAAGATTATTTTCAAGAGTCTGTTTTTTCTTCAAGAAAAGTCCTGCAGTTTGTCCTTTGAAGGTGTATTTGTCCCAGTAGTTGTTGTTCATTAGGAAATTTTTAAAAATACTGTTGGCATCATCAAGGCCTTGGAAACTGTTATAATTTGTGTCTGGATTTGGCTCCAAAGCCCCATGCTGTCATGAAGGGAAGGCTTTTCAGAGGCAGCTAAGTCCAGAGTTTGGGATTGTTGTCTAGAGCTGGGAATGGCAGGGTGAGTGCTACACCTGTCCTAGGGCAGGTAGCCTGCATATGCTGTAGGGGCCCAGGGACTGATGTAGGGATGAAGGAACCGAAAGAGGCTGTTCCACCCCTTCACCTCTGGTGGCTGTTGCTGTTTTCTACTGCCATGAACGGCTATTCTCTGCCATGTGCCACTCTGCCTTGGAGCCTGTCATGTATGGACAAAAATCTGTACAAAATATGAGCTAAATAAACCTTTCCCTCTTTGATTGTAGGTGTTGGGGGGCCAGCCAAATAGCTTAGCAGATTAAAGTGCCTGCAAGCAGCTGCAGGGACCAGAGGTTTGATACTTGGGCCTGTAGCCAGTCCCTCTGCTCCCCTACACAGTCCCAGGGAAGTGGTTGTCGCTGTGCTTCCAGCATCTCCCAAGCACTGAGTCTTCCTCACTTAGCAGTCACTCTTTGCAAGTTGGACCTCACTATCTCTCACTGTAACTTTTAATTGGTTAATGTTGATCAATCCCAAATCATATCATGTCGTAAAGATAGTACAAGAAATACCTGGGCTGAGCAGATAGCTTGGCAATCAAGTGTGAGGACCCAGATTTGTGCCCTAGTACCACATGCTGTGCCACCGTGCCAGCTAGCACAACCAGTCATAGTGGTGCATACCTGTAATCCCAGTGCTGGGTAGGCTGAGACAGGACGATCAGTTCAAGTCCAAGCTGCATAGTAAAATCCTACGTCAAGTGAATGAATGAATGAATGAATGACCCATATATCCCAGCATTTAACTTTATAAAATATTAATTTTGCCACTCAGGTATTAGCTGTCTTACTCTCTAAGGGCAGCAGAATCTTGGTTTATGTTTCACATATATATGTTTGCAGGTTTATATCATTAATAAGCATATATGTGGGCATGGCTTCTCCTACTGCACCATTTGAGAATCGCTGCAGATACCAAGACACTCCACGCTAAATGCTTCACCATAAATATCTTGAGACCTGCACATATCTCTGCAGAATCTCTGAGATTGTTGGTAGGGTAGTGTTGACAGAATACTATTGTGTAGCACGCAATCTACTGCTGTTTCCCTGATTGTTCCGGTAATAGCATGTAATTCACTTTTTTCTTTTTCTAATATAAACTCCAATCCAAGATCACATTGTGTTTAGTTGCCACACCTTAAACTCCCTTAAGTAACTCTCTGGGTTGTTTTGTTGTTGCCTCTGCCGGACCACAGAACACTGATAGTGCTTACAAGTCTGCAAGAATTGTTTTCCTCAATGTCCTTCATCTCAGCTGTTTCACTGCTTCCATGTGGTTAGATTCAGAGTAAGCATTTCTGACAGGGCATCTGCATAGCCACTGTTCTGTGTTGTCAGTGTTCTTCTGAGGTAACTTACGATGTCCACTGTTTTCCATTACTCTTGGTGCTAACATAAAGATAAGGACTTGCCGTTATTACAGACATGTCTTCCTTTTTCAAATTGAATCCCACGGTGACATTTTGAGATGAAGTAAATAACTCCATCAGAAGGAACATTTTTCTTTTACAATTCAAATGTAATCTACAAAGTGACACTGGAATTGTATAAATAATACCCCATTCCTCCAGATTGTCATCAAGTGGCCTTAGCTTCTGCTTGTGACCGTGGTCTGAATTGGTTACTATGTGGTAGTTAAATTCTAATATTCTGTTTTTATTACTACATTTATATTTGTTAATTGACTTACCTTGCTTTCTGTTCAAATTAATTCAGTGATTATATATATATATGAGTGCTGTTCACTCGAGACACAGAATTACCGTGAAACCTATACAGTGGGGACCTGAAAAGTGGGGTCACCTAGTCATACGGCTTGGTCATGTTGGCTAAAATAATACATTCTGACTCCAGTTGGTTAAGACTACTGTTTTCATCACCCCACTTTTCCTCATGTGAGCTAATACTGTAGATGACATAGAATGTGGAGCGCAGTTGAGGACCTAGAGGGTAGGGTTTAGGATATAGGGTTTAGGACATATATATATGTATATATATTGAATACATTGAATACATTGAATACATTGAGTGTACACAACATGATTATGTCTGTACATTCTAAAATGATTATACTGAGCTCATTAACATATCTATGTACTCATACACTCTTGTTTTTGTGACAAGAACATTTATGGTCTATTCCCAAAGCAACGCACTGGCATCCTTGGATAAGCCTTGGGGTCCGTCAAGGGGGCTGCGTGAGAGACAGCGTCACACTGTGCATGCTCAGGGAAGAGAAAGGAGAAAAGCTACTGTGCTTGGACTTACAGTTGGAGAGGAACAGTCAGTGAGGTGCTGTTCACTCGAGACACAGAATTACCGTGAAACCTATACAGTGGGGACCTGAGAAGTGGGGTCACCTAGTCATACGGCTTGGTCATGTTGGCTAAAATAGTACATTCTGACTCCAGTTGGTTAAGACTACTGTTTTCATCACCCCACTTTTCCTCATGTGAGCTAATACTGTAGATGACATAGAATGTGGAGAGCAGTTGAGGACCTAGAGGGTAGGGTTTAGGACATAGGAGGTAAGGGTTTATCCATAGTTCTATCCTCACTTCTGGGCATAATTTAAGGTATTGCTCAGCACCACAAGGAACAAATGGTTCTAGAACCTGCCGCCCACTCAGCTGACCCATGCTGCAGACCCAGAGTCTGTGGTGGCGTGTGTGTTCCAATGGACTCTGCAGTACATAGTCAGCAGAGAAGTTTTTTTATCATGGGTTTTGTTTTGTTTTGTACCAGGCATTAAACTAAAGACCTTGTGTTTGCCAGGCAGATGCTTATGCTGCTGAGCTGTCTCTCCAGCCTAGCAGAGAAGTTTTTGATGAAAGTTTCTCTGTAAGGAATTCTTTCAAGTGCCAGACACACAAACATAACTGCGTGATTTAGTTCTTATTGATCCCAAGACAAGATGCAAGTTCCTACCATGGTCAGCTACCCTGATGGCAGACTGAATTATCTTCCTGTTGTCTCTAGAATAATAACACAAAATCATCACTGTACAAAAATGTGATCAAAGGATTAGTAGTCAAATGTGTAGGAGGCAGGCAGCTGGTTTATAAAATGTTACCTTTTGTGAAGGTTGTGATATATTTCTCTATCTTTTTTACTTTGGTAATTTGCTCATTTTCACCTTCAAACTAGATAAATACTTGTTTTCATGCCTAATTTTGTATCTGTAATTTCATATGCATGGCCTAAAAGAGGACTTGCCCCTAACTTATTTAAACTTCTCATCCTTCAGACTTTGCACATGCCCAATTGGTACTCGTATATGAAGTGCACATACAGGATTTAATAGACAACACCTTGTTTACAGACATGCTAATAAGCTGGAAACATTTTTGCTAAGGGGTAAAATTTCAGATGCCAGCTGCCAGTCCTGTATGCCTGGTCTGCATTCTTCTATGAGTGCTCAGAATCTTCCACTGAGTAAGCCAGAGCCAGTGTAAATAGGGGGCAGAACTACTTCCCTTCAGGGTGTTCAGAATGCACTCTGTTTCTAAGACTAAGTCAGGAAGCATGCAAAAGCTTCAAATATACTGCGAAGTCAGAAAGCTATGAAAACTATAGGGTCCCTGTCAAAAACACTCAGGAAATAATCTGAAAGAGTCAAAAGGACTAATGGCTCCAATATACTGTAACCCATAAAAAATATGAAAATCTAGGAGTACATATTGATAACCAAAAGGTAAAATCAAAACAAAAGAATTTTCTTGATTGCCTTTGAAGGCTGTGAGCGCATAAACTCTCAGAGGATTGGCTGAAGGAGGGAAAGAAGTCCCTCTTGGCTTTCTTGGACAAACTATGATCCAGGTTAGCCAAATAGTTGACAAAAAAAGACCTGTGCTATCAACTTCCAGCTGATAAGCCCAGAAGTAATGAAATAATTAAGCTATCATTGTTTTGCAGTTGAGCAACAAACCTAGGACCTGATTCTCATTCGCTACCCACCTGCTAGAAAAGCTGATGGGGAATCTTCACAGGAGATGGGTTAGCTGAGTCACCAAACCCCACTAGCTGCAAACACGGGGACATAAGATGTTGCACATCTTCCACGTCCAACAGTAGCAAGTGCAGTCCCCCTAAGGAATATGTTTGCCAAAAAGTGCAACACATATCTTGACCAAACTTCTAGGCCTGACTGCCAATTTTCAAGAAAGGGGAATGTGTCACTTTATGACTCAGAAACCAAACAGGGAAATACAAAGTGTAAGCCATCTACAGGACAAATGACTAGATGTCTTCTATGAATAAATGGCAAGAGAAATAGAAAAGAAAGGCCTATCAATAGGCTGGGTGTGGTGGCACAAGCCTATAATATCAGCACTTAGCAGACTGAGGCAGGAGGATCACTACAAGTTCAAGGTCAACCTAGGCTATAAAGTGAATTCAAGACCAGCCTCAATTGCATAGTAAAACCTTATCTCACACACACACACACACACACACACACAAATATTTAAAATGTATCATACTGGCATTCTTACAATGTTTAAACACAGGCTTATCACTGAGAAATACAAGCTGATGAATTCTCAAATAAAATGATATGTCTGAATTTTGTTTCAAAATAATCTTGCTGGTGAGAAATAAACTGAATTCAGATGTATCAAATTTGGCTTCATGTAGAACTGATAAATCTCAATAATAGAGGTACAAAGATTTATTATTTTGTTTTATTTATTTCTTGATAACTTTGAAAATTCTCAGTTTGTTTAATGGTAGGCAAAGATACACAGCAAATAAAGAAGGAAAGCAAACACCAACATATTACACCTGTGCCTCCATATTATTTGTTTTGCAAAACAAAGATAAAGCTTAATAATAGAAATGTTCACTTATGATATCCATGTAATACTATGTACAGATGTTACAGGTGGAGGTGTGCTGTTAAGTGGCTCTGAATCAAAAATCCCTCCTTAGCACGGATTGCCAGTAAATGCAACCCTTGTGGAAGAGTTCAAGCTATTAATTGGATGTCATTGAATGTGGAGTTGGGAAGAGATATGAACAACCAGTTCTGTGAGAATGCAGAGCCAGCCCTGGTGCACTGCAAGGGGAGGGGAGAGGGAAACACTCATATTAAGACTTGGACTCCAGATTTTGCAACGGATGCCAAGTCTGCATTGCAGTCTTCTTTGTCCTTGATTCATTTCATGTTTCGGAGTCTTAGTTTCCCCTTTGTAGAGTGCAGGAAATGATCGCTACTACATTAAGGATTAAGTCTGACCACTCTTGTAATAAACTGAATGAATTTCCAGTTGTACAGTGATGATGGTTCATGCTATTTTCCCTTCTTGACTTCAAGTTAAGATACAAGACAGAATTCTTAGTTTGGGGTAGTTTCACACCATCAAAAGAAAAGGAATGAAGCTGTTCATCTTTTAAGAAGGCTTCCTGCCCAGGATTTCTATAATTAGTTAAAATTGCAGGTTTAGGGCACAGTGTGCCAATCCTGCCAGAAACTCATCAAGCTCTAATTTGGTTGGATATTAATTAGGAGGCTGGGAAGTTAATACAATTCAACTCCAATTAGAATATGACCATTCATTGAAGGTGGGGCCACCTGTCCAGGGAGGTCTGGCACTGCAAATACACAGTAACAATTAAGTACTATCTAAGCATTGACATAGTAAGAAGGCTATAGCTTTCTTAATCTTCTCCTAGGGAATATTGAGACCCAGTCAAGATATTTCTGGTATGAGTAAGTCTTAGGATTGTGTTGGCAAACTGGAAATGGTCCCATTCATGATTTTGATTATGTTTGAGCAGACTTATAATAATAGCAGTGGCTGGGTGTGGTATCACAAGCCTGTAACCCCAGCCCTCTGAGAGGTTAAGGCAGAAGGATCATAAGTTCAAACCCAGCCTGGACAGTTTAGGAAGATTTGGTTTCAAAAATAGACACACACACACACACACACACACACACACACACACACACACGCACACCACACACACACACACACACAAGGCTGAGACTAGAACTCATTGTGAAGGATATAAAATTATTGCCTTATTGGGTTCAATGCCAAATAATGCAATAATAACAAGGATATAATAACGCACTCTAGTTTCCAAATTCTTTAAGTTAGGTGATTAACCATGGTCACAGTTAATAAAAGAGTTCCTTTTATTTTATTTCCTGAATAACTTACGTTTTTAGTGTAGAAATATAAGGTTGCCTTTGGTCAATAATGATGCAGGTTTTACAGTCACTGGACTATATGCTGCATGTATTTACTTTTGTAATTCATTATAACTAAAGCTAGAGAGAAGCTGAATTATAAACCAAGCTCATATTTGGAATCCAGAAATGCTAATACTAAGGGACTGGAAATTTGATTTACATATGTGGGTTGCTGTGCTCCTACTGAGAATACAACTTAAAAATGTATTTTCCCATAGGGAGGTGTCTCATGAATCATAAATGTACATATTTTGGATTTCTAAGCAAATACTTCGGAGAGAAGCAGCAGTTCCGTGCCACCCATCCAAAGCCGTCTGCTCTATCGTCATCCATCATCGTTTCCTTTGATCTTTCAAAACATCGTTTTCATTAGAAAATTAAATCATCTGCCTGTTGGAAACTTAACTTCCTCCTTCCTCAGAGTAGTGTTATTTATGCTAAATTAAATTTAGTGGGTCATAATAAATGTTTTAGAAAATCAAATTGAAGAAAACAAAGAGGAAAATATCATGCATAGGAAGGACAGTGTTTCAAAACGACTTTGGGTATTTACTTACGTGCATGTGTATGTGTCCGTGCGCATGTGTGCGTGCTTTCTGAGTTGTGAAATGAAAATTGACTCCTGAGTGATAGGGAAAAGAATGAGAAAGCTCATGATTTTTTGTGGTCCATAGAAAAATGATATTTAAGGGCCGGCCAAATAGTTCAGTGGATTAAAGTGCCTGCAGCAGAGGCAGGGACCAGGAGTTCAATCCCTGAGCCTGACGTGCCAGCCCTGCACCTGACACGCTATCAGGTCAACTGAGACCGTGCCTGGTGGCACGTGCCTGTAATCCCGACTCTTGGGAGGCTGTAAACAGACAGATCACTTTGAGTCCGATCTAGTAGTGAGACCCTGAACCCTGTAGACCCTTCCCTAAGACACATACAAAAAATGATATTTATCCTAATGCTGAATCACCATAAAATGTGTGCATTTGTGTGTGTGTGTGTGTGTGTGTGTGTGTGTGTGTGTGTGTGTGTGTGTGTGGTTCTTTTTAAACAAAATCTTAGCAGGCATAGAGAGGGGCAGGGGAATCGTCCAGACTTTGCTGGACACAGCAGATTCTCAGTAAGAGAGGGGAGTTGCACTTTGGGGGCATGTGGTTATGCCAATGCACTACTGGTTTGTTTGCCTTTTTTGAGACAGGCTTTCGGGGCCGGCGGGATGGCCCAGTGGTCTAAAGCCCCTGCTTGGGAAAGCTTGGGTGGCTTCAGGGACCGCAGTTCGATCCCCAGCACACTTGCTGCGCCAGCCCTGCCCTCGGGGTGGGCTGAGCCGGCCGTAAAATGAGTGAATAAACAAATAAAGGTTTTGAAACAAGAAAAAAAATTAACAAATAAAAAATAAAAAATTCTTAAAAAAGAAAAAAAAGAGACAGGCTTTCACTACATAGTTCAGGCTGCCCTCACTGTGTACCCCAGCCTGGGCTCAGACTTTCAGTGATCCTGCTGCCTCAGCCTCCCAAGTGCTGGTGTTACAGAAGCCTACCACCACACCTAGCCAGGCTCCATCTGTTCTAAATTCCTCCTCTCAAGCAGAAAAGATGCTACCGCAGGACCTTCCCATCTATCCATTCCATGTTTATTACATTGCATTATGATATGCACATAAACATTTAATAAATTTTTATTTCTTTATATTATTTTATATTTCTGCTAATCATCAGTTCAATACCCTAGTGCAACTCTTGATTTTTTTTTTTTTTTTTTTTTTAAGGTTTCATGTTATGTCTGGAGATTCTGTTGGTATTGTATAAAAATTCGCAAGTGATAAACGGAGGGATTAGAAACATAGAGGGGTGTCAGAAGCATTAAAAGGAATCATTAGCATGACCAGAGACTTAGGAAGTGTCTGCTTTGAGGAGAGCTACAAGAATCACTTCTACAACTCAGATTTCAGAGTAAACAACATTCTGGTAGAGATAACAGACAGAAGTTGGGGGGAAGCCAGTAGTTAAACACAGATGGAGTCTGGATTTGAGTTTGGCCTCCATTAAGATTGGAACGGTGCAAAAATGGCGAACACCTGGAGAAAGGGGAGTCAAGCATCAAGGGGTTAATTTTTATTGTTTATGTGCTTAAAGGAAAACTAGACTCTTAAAAAAATGAAACATGGGAAGAAGAAAGAAGAGAGAACAAAATGAAACATCCTTGGGCTTGATCTAATGAACTCAAGGGGAGTGAACCTTGAATAAAGCATAAAAATAATTACCCAGCTGCTGTTTTAGTTTTTGTAATAGGGCTGTAGATGTAAACCCATTTGATGAATATGTAAGGAACTGTATAATCATTTACAGTCCAGACGTCTCTGAGATGTGAATTGCTTGACTGTAATATCTGTGTAATCCTCAGGGGGTGTAGTCCTTTGCCCTGACACAGGTTGGCTGTCACAGTAGAGAGAGAACATTGTTGGAAAGATACTGAGGTGCTCATAGAATCACCAGGAAGCTGGAAGAGCCAGGTTCAGGACATGAGACCAAGGCAAGAGCAGGGAGGAAGCTGGAAAGGGGGCCTGAGTTCGTGCTGTGAATCCATCTCCTGAACGCAGAGCTGTTGATGCCCCAAAGAAGTAGCTACCAAGGGCCGGCCTTGCGGGTTGTTCAAGGGAGAAGAGCTGAGGTGGGCTGGCCCTAAGAGTGGACTCTTCACTTAGCCTCAAGGAACAGTCAGGTGAAGGAAGTAAAGCTAGCCATTTGCCCTCCGGTGAGAAATCAGTGTTGCCTTGCAGCGAGGCTCCTCAGGTGCAGAATTCCTCAGAGATCTAAGGTTTAGGTTCTGGGCACCAGAGAATGCCGAGGTGGGAAGGACAAATGTCCAGGAAAGTTTCCTTTCAGATATTCACATTTTTTTTTTAGTTATTGGGTGACTTTTGCAGCTAAATTATTAAAACATCCTAGAAAAGATAATAGAAATAATCTTTCTCTTCGCTTAAATGGTGGAGTTTGACCCTGCCTAGAGCCAATGGCAGTTGGCAGATCCAAGTGTATCACAACTTCTTAGCACCACCATGTCCAATCTCAGTTGATGTCTCAGTGTGTCCCAGGAGTGGGGCCGGCACAGTATGCTGGAGATTGAACCCTATTTCCCGCACAAGCCTAAGTAGGAACTTTAGTCCTCTAAGCTATCTGACTAGGCCTGTATTTTAGGTTTTTATATCAAATGCATTCTATTACTTATGCTTTTAGTTGAAATGGAATAATTGAAAATCATTCTAAATGTTCAGGCTTTTGCCATAGGTGCGCCTTCCGGGGCCTCCCAGGAAAGCTCTGATCAGCATTGCAGAGCACGAGCTGGCCCTTGTAGGTGCCAGCTGGGTAGGCACATCCGCCTCCCCACCAGGCACCATGCCAGCCCCCCTTTCTGTTTCCAGCTGCTGCTCCTTCAGCGTACAGACCAGGCTTCTTCCTGTGTCTTGTTAATAACAATGCCAGTTAGAGAGAAACATGTGAGACCACATGTCTGGCGAGACCACATATCTGGTGTGGCAGTTGCACAACTGGGGACACAGAAAACTTATCCAGTTAGCTGTAATTAAAATGCTTGATTCATATGTATGGAGCATAAAATGATGCAGGATTCTGAATATGCAGAAGGAGAACCTAAATAAACCCCCATACATGGCTGTTCTAAAATACACGGTTGTCACCAAAATAATTTTCTGTATTCCTTCCTGTCTTCTGAAGCTGTTCAAGCCTAAACTTAGAAAAGAAGCTTATTTTTAACTTTGGTACCTCTCTCAGTTATTTCAAGAAACTTTTCTTGGGATGTTTTAGTGTCATGAAATGTTCCAGTTTCTGCTGCACAAAGCTGAACATGGTCTAGATTATTCTTAAAACTAAGCCCAGGAAAATCCACAGGGTGACTGCTTGTAGCAACCATAGCCAAGCCGAAAGGTGTCAGGTTGGTGACGCTGCCAATGGAGAAGAGCTTGGGTGAGCTCCAGGGCAGGGCCGTTTTTACACTGCACTCTTACTCATTTTCCTATGTCTTCAGATCTGACATGTTCCCAGCCATGGGCCCTTCAGCTCCTGGTGATTTGCATAAATGCTCAGAACCATGCTAATTTTTTGTTTTGATTCCAATATATTTTGCATTAAAGGAAAAAAAAAGTACTTTGATTTTTGATAAGCAAATGACAGCTCCACTAATGAGCTATAACTTATAGCTTGAGAGAGTTACAGCATATCATACTGTGGAGAGGCTAAGCGTGCTAATAAATTGTTGGCTTCAGCCTTTCCTGTGTGCAGTCATGTGTCGCATTGTGCCATTTCTGGTCAGTGTCTGTTTCTGCGATAATGGTCCCATAAGACAATAGTAGAGCAGGAAACTTCTTATCTCCTGGTGAAGTAGCCACTGTACCATTGTAGCAGGATGCAATATTTATGTCTGTGGTGATGCTTGGGTATACAACCCTATTACATTGTCCATCACAGAAAAAAGATATAGCACATGCAGTTATGTGCATGATATGTGGTAATAATACATGACTCCATGATTGGTTTGTTGTTTATTATCTTATATTTCTGTCATTACTTTAAGGTATATTCCTGCTATTTATTTTCAAAAACCCACTTACTATAAAGTACTATACCATGTTACACCAATAGCAGTCTCACACACCTGTCTGTGGCAGCCTTTGGTCACATCAAGCCATCAAGCAGCCACACTGAGTGACTGTCTTGTGTCATCTAGATTTTTTTTTTTTAGAATTTATTTTATTTTATTTATTTATTTATTTTCTTGTTTCAGAACCTTTGTTTGTTTATTCGCTTATTTTTATGGCCAGCTCAGCCCGCCCCAAGGGCAGGGCTGGTGCAGCATGTGGTACCAGGGATCGAACCGAGGTCCCTGAAGCCACCCAAGCTTTCCCAAGCAGGCGCTTTAGACCACTCAGCCATCCCGCTGGGCCCCTGTCATCTAGATTTTTGTAAGCACACTCTTTGATGTTCACACAACGGCAAAATTGCTTTAATGATACACATACCCTAAGCCTTCATTGTGTAGTTTCTGTAAGATTCAGGGACACTAAACATGTATTGTGTAGTCAAAATGACAATAACTTAATCATGATCAACTGTTCCAAACCTTTTTATCAGTGGCCCAAAAGGAGACCATGGATTTTAATTTGATTTTCAAATGATTCCAGTTACACGAGATCAGATGGAGGGTGTAACTTGGAGGTAATATTGTCCCCAAAACAGAACCCTAGAGGGAGTACTGAGGATTTTGCTCATCTTATGAATCCTTATTGCTTATCTGCCTTTCTCCCAGACAGCCTATAATGTCATGTTCTTCATCAAAAACAAGTTAAAGAGAAATAGAACCGGGAAGACTTGATGGAATTAGCTCTTACCAGCTTGAGAGAGACAACTATGCGTGTTTCTTCTCACAGTTAAATGAAATAACATGTTGATACCTAAAAGTTGGCTATGGGGAGAATATTTATGCCATGGGCATTGGTAATGTTGCCTCTCCCACAAGAGTAAGTTGTTAACATTAAAGTCCCATAAACAACTCTCTCTTGAAAGGAATATTTCATGTTATTAGTTTATCTTCCTTTACTACTTCCTAACTTGTGTGTGTGTGTGTGTGTGTGTGTGTGTGTGTGTGTGTGTGTGTGTGTCTTTTTGAGACAGGGTCTCGCTATGCAGTTCAGGCTGGCTTTGAGCTCACTTTTGTAGCCCAGGCTGGTTGGTCTTGAACTCTCACCGATCCTCCTGCCTTAGCCTCCCAAGTGCTGGGATTACAGCTTACTTCCTGATTCTCATTTGTCAGCTAAGGTAAAATTTCTAAAAACCTAGAGAATAATCTGTCTCACTTATGCCTTTGTATACTAAGGATATTTAGGATTTGGATAATAAATTTTCTAAAATACTGATGCATTCATTTATTGTGCAGTTCTAACAGATTTTTCAGTGACTACTTGGGTATCTTTTCACCCAAGGTGGAGTGCAGATAATAAAGATGATTTCTGACTAAAGAACTCAGAGAAGCTTCATAGAGACAAATCTTTCTCAACTAAATCTTTAAACTTGTGGTACATATTAAAGTTGAACTCTGATTTTTATGGCTCACATTAAAACAGTTGATGAATTCATTGTGTGCTGATAATTCCAGAATTAGCTTATCAATGTTAGAGTCAGGAAAACTTAACAAAAATGAGTTTTAAATTTCATGAGTATAAGGAGGAGCTACCATGTTTAGGAGATGCCCACAAAGAACTGCACTTTGCACATGTCTGTCCTCTTCATAAACACTACTCAAAGCACTATTCATACAGGGTCTGTAATAAAGCATTGTGAGGACTGGCGACTTATTATCTGTTACACTGTATGTGTATGATGTTGTCAAAGGCAAAAATCAGAAACGTGAGGGTGATTTTGTTCAGACTGTGACCACCCTAGATCTGAAGCTCGGGGTGTCTGCAAAGTTGTACCACCCCGGACCTTTTTGGGGAGGCATGATAAGGACAGGTGGGAAAATTTACAGTTGAGATTTTGCCATCAGGAAAATTTCAGCCATCTGGAAAGGAAATGTTTATCTCTGAATCTGGCTATTTTCTTAGCGGATCACTCATGAGACAAAGATGTTAATTGAGGCAAAAGATAAAAGGTCTCTCTGCCTAGCCTTGTTATAAAGGTTAAGGCAAAAGGAGAAGGGCCTGTGTTAGACCTTGTCAACACCTAAACCTTGCAGTTACTTGGAATATGTGATTATCATCAGTTTTGAAAAATCAGAAATTGACACCCAGAGATGTTGAAAGACTTGCCAAGATCAAATAGCTAAGAACTAATAGAAATAGGATCTTATCCCCTTGCTTTTCAGGCTCTCTGTATGTGCAAGGCCATAGTGTTTATATCAAGTGAATGATTTAATAAGAAGTTTTAGAATTTGTGAAAGTTTATTTTGTACACATCTACACACACACATACATACACATGCACACATGCACACACACTTCCTAGTTTGGAGAGAAACACTTTCAAGGATCCACCTACAGATACCTTGAATCGAAAGACATCTGTTCATGGGCTGGCTTATGCAAGTGTCACTCCTCTACCATGACGAAATGGACCTTTCAAACAAATGACAAGAGAGATCGTGGGATTATATTCTAGGGCCTTCCTAGTCTGAATGAATTTTTGAAATGATTGTGCTTACATAAATTAGTAGCATGTGTGCTAATGGGAAGTATGCCTTCTTGCCTTTTATCTCGGTTTGGTGGGACCCTGTGTTTTGTAGGACATGCTTACCGATCCTCCCAGGGCTTCCTGGCTGATGAAATAGGGTGAAGATAATGAAAAAGGAATGAAATAACATTAGGCTTCCCAGCTTCTACCAGAGACACTAGGTACACTTACTGAACATAAAAGTTACATGCCTTGCTGGCCCCTCCCCTGGGCACACTGAGCCAGTCACAGAGTCTGGGTATGGTGGCACACGCCTGTACTCCCAGCACCTGGGAGGCCGAAAACAGGAGGATCAATGTGAGTCCCAGCTGCATAGTGAGATCTTATACCATATACATTAAAAAGAAAAAGTGACTCAGTGTCAATGAAGATATTTAAAATGCACAAACCAGTGATCTGATAGATTAAATTATTTTTATCAAAACAAACGCTGATTACTAATTTCTCCAGAAGGCTCGTGAGTCTCTGATTTGTTGACAGTCTCCAGCTTCGTGGAGACTGTCACTGTGCCATTGATTTTCACAGCAGTGCGATGGTAAGATGCCCCTGAGGTGCGCACCATCACACAGGAGAATCTACACTGACTGGCGTGAAGCATTTGACATCTATTCTGTGCTCAAGCTAGTACAGGAATTTTGAGTGTGCGGGGATAGGCTGTGCTTGAGTTTTGTGATAGAGCCCAATCATCCAGTTCTTCTTCTTTTTAAAAACAATCATATTTTAAAATATTTCATCACTAACTACACCAGGTGTTGTTCCATAGTTGCACTGTATTCACTGAATACCAAAGTAAAATTGAATGCAAAATAAAAACTACTGCACTCCTGGCCGTGCTACCTTCCAAAGCCTAGTAATTGTGTTGATTAAAGGCAAAGAGAAGAACAAAATTTAAGCTTCAGGGAGCATTGTGGAAAAGAATTTTAACAGTTATTGCTAGCAGCGAGTGTTGAATTCTGTCTTTTTGATGTATTTAGTACAGGGCCTACAGGGTCTCACTGTGTAGATTGGACTTGTAGGGATTCTCCTGTTTTTAGCCTCCCAAGCGCTGTGGTTACAGGCATGCACCCAGTCTCAATTGCTTTTTCAGTGCACACTGGGGCTGAGAGAACCCCCATTCCCCCCCTATTTCTTTCCCTACTCTCTCTGGCTTTTAGGGGAGGAGAGTCACGGTTAGAGGAAAATAGCAAAATGGGAAAGTAAGACAAATTTGCTGATGTTATTAAAAGAGAGAAGAAAAATGAAATTCAGGAACTGCATTTACCTACTGGAAAACAAGACAAGTGGATTATTTGCATGAATCAAAGTTTGTAGACATTTTAAAGGAATTCAACCTTAGGAAATTCTGTTCTGAAAGAAGTCCATGTAGTTGGACAGCAGAGGAAAACTCCCAAGTCAAGAAGCTTGAAATAGAAAAGAATAGACAGTAGCCAAGAAAGCATCCGTAGAGAGGAGCAGCTGGTAAAATGTGGAGATTGGCATCAGTAGAACTGAATTTTCCATTTTCCTCCTAAAATTATAATCACTGGTAAACTGGTAATTAAGATCTAAATTGGAGTTTTCCTAATTCATCTTTGATGAGGTTCTGATATTTATTGTATATGAACATGGGACTTGGAAGATCTGAGTAAGATACAATAAGCAAGGGAAAGGGACAGCCAGAGAGCAAGGGTTTAGAGATTAGCAAGATATTAGAGGGAAAGAAAGGCATGGTACAGAGAGCTCCAGGCAGGGGAGATACTGACCCTCCTCGCCTTTCAGGGGGTACAGTCTCAAGATACTTATAAAGAGCTTCTTTAAAAGAATAGTTAGTCAACTTTTCATTATAAAAGAAACCACTGGGGCCAATCTGTTTCATAAGGGTAAAGGTTTCTTTTGGCTCACGTTTTCAGCAATGTCAATGTCAGTTCAAAATTGCTTGGTCTTGTAGGAGTGCAACGCTTTAGGATGGTTGTATGTGCCAGAGAAAGCCCCTTCATCTCACGCAGGTGGCGAAGTAAAGTGGGAGACAGCGGGACAATGTCCTTTCAAGGGGTATGGGGACCCCTCATGCTCCAGTGGCCTAACTTCTTTCCACAAAGCCCTGCTTTTCAGAGATTTTTCCCTCTTACCAACAGTGCCATGGGATGAATACCAGGCCTCAGCCTTTGGGAGATGTTGCCAATTGTACTAACAGTGAGGTCCTAAGCTAGCCGCATCAGGATCCCTAGAAACT
>PVJA010013625.1:0-49100 GCA_004027025.1 Myocastor coypus | reverse complement strand
CCAGGCTGGTCTCGAACTCGCACTGATCCTCCTGCCTCAGCCTCCCGAGTGCTGGGATTACAGGCGTGCGCCACCGTGCCCGGCTATGTATTTTTATTTTTAAATATAGAACCTACAAACAGAAATGAGGAGGGACAGGTACTGAATCAAAAATCGAAAGACAACGCTGTTACATCAAAAACTAACTACTTCTGGGTCTCAGGATGTGTTCAGAGCAATAATTTCTTGTGTCTGGTATCAATTTCAATGTGGGCTCATTAAGAAATGACTCTGGTCCCATTTCCAGGGCCATAATGTGAATATCATCTTTTGATTTGGGGATTAACTATTTTAACATATATATACATCTCCACATCCACATCCATATATACATACACATACACATATACATACAGAATTCAGTTTGATGTTGAGCATCCAATATGCCTAACGCATGCCATTCATTCATTACTTCCATTTTATTCATAACTCTGAAAATAAGCTTATTTTCAAATGTGTACATAGAGCCTCTGCTTTTAATAGTTTGACCCAAACCTTAAAATCCCTAAACTTGGGAGTCAAGATTTACTTTCTCTTCTTCCAAATTTGGCCACTTTCTTAGCCCTTCTTTGCATTTTTCTAATAGTATTTAACATGATTAGTTAGGGGTTTGTAATAAAGTAGATAAGTGTAAAATTAGATATTATGCATTAGGTAAAGCTTGATAGTTGAAATATAATTTTAAATTTCCACTGTGCGAGACACTAATGAAAGACCTTCCTTACTTCTTTTGCAATATCTTTGATGTTATTCTGATTTAAAGTAGAGCTTCAGAGTTTTTTAGGGAAGGAGATTGGTGTCAGAATTTCCAATAAAAGCTTGATTGTTTGATAGATGGCTGGTCAAGTACTGATACAGTAAGTTTCAGTAAGTTTAAAAGCACATTTAGGTCTCATTTTTCTGTATCCATCTCAGATTTTGAGACTTTGCAGAAGTGCTAACTAATCATTCTTTGTACTTAAGCCGAAGGGGAAAGCTATAAGTTTCACTAAAGCATGACATTTTCAAGCATATATTCACTATAGATATTTTTGTACATTTTTTCTTGAGCACTTAACAGGTCAGTATACAAGCTATGGTACAGACAGAATACTATAACACATGTGTTTTAGAAGTGGATTCTTATGTGTTCTCATAAGTCATAAGTTAATAAATAACAAAAAGAAAATCGCAGCTAAATTTTTAATTGAAAAAAGACACAGGAACAACAATGCACATGGCTCTGATGCCTACTGAGAAACCTTCTTGACACAGAGTTGTTGGCGAGGATCAATTGCATGACTGTCAACATCATGGGGGGGGGGCTTATGCCCTGATTAGGCTGCAATTCACGATTTCTATTTGGTCTCAGACTGAAAGCATGTAAACAGGGGAATATATTCAGAAGGGAAGAATCTACCTTGAATCAAAAGAGAAACAACTTTCTCTTGTCTAGAAGTCCCGGCTACTCATTTTCCAGTGAGTGTCAGATGTATACGCTAGTTTCTTCTATGGATGTTGTGCTGTCCATCTAGACATTTCCACAAAGCATCAGTGTAATCGGTGGGCTTTGGGGAAGTGACTTGGTTGTAGAGGAACTGTACAGCTCAGCAGATTTATTTATTTATTTATTTATTTATTTATTTATTTATTTATAGAATAATTCTTTTAATGTTTATGTTGTCTTTATGTTTGTAACCAAGTTAATCAAAGTGTTATTTTAACCTTAATTTTTTATTCATTTTAATGAGAGAAAAAGGTAAAATAACAATGAAAGTTTAAAAACAGGTAGTAGCACAGTTACAATAATTAATATGTTGCATACTCTTGTCTTGATATTATTCAGAGGACAAGATGCAGACATGGTATCTTGTCTAAACAATATTAGTACAAACCTTCTCAATGAACTAAGAAAAAGTACCTGTATATCTATCTTAACTATCTTTTAATCTTAAGTTTTGATCACTTTTTAAAATCCTGTTTTTGGTGCAGGAATGAGTGCAAAAAATTGTGTGTGTAATTATAATAGTAATGTAAATCTAAATAGATCAAGACATGTTAACGTTTCACAAAGCTGCCATGAAATAAAAAATGTATGTGGTTATCAAGTTGATTTCTAGCTGGTGGTCAACTTATTGCACCCAGCTGAATTAAACCCATGTGGTGCTGGGTGCGGGAGGCCCACCTGAGGATTGTTGCTGGCTGCATAAACAGGAGAAGCTGCTGAAACTCTGTTAGGTTAGGGATGCCATTTGAAAAAACTGTTGGAGGCTGCTAGTCCTCTTGGGCTGTTCCCGTGGAGGACCTTGTCATGCTGGCTTTCCAGATGAACTTGAGATGAGCTTGGGTCCTCACCTTGAGCATCGATTCCTGGCTCCAGAGGGTAGGATGGTGCACTGCTCAGCCTCATGAAGGTTGTCACATTGGCATTCTGCTTTCCTCATCACTGGAGGAACTCGGGATCTCACTGTTGCTGGAGACCACTGTGGTATTTTTGGGGAAGCTCTGCTGCTTATCTTGAACATTGCTTCCTAGCCCCCACCAATGCCCTTAGGGCCTTTCTAGTACATATCCATAAGTGGACCTGCATAGAACTTTGTTGTGGGCTGCTCTAGGCCTCCAGCTGGGACTTGTGGGAGGCATTATTATCAGCTCTAGGTTTCCAGCTGGATTCATGCAAGGTATTAGGATATAGGCCCTCTGCTGGATTCTTTTAATATTTAGTGTGTGGACAGATTTCCTGCTCTCGTAGTATGATTCGTGAGTGATTCATTATAAAATACTATTATAAAAGGTGTCCTGTACTCTGTTGTTTACCTTGCAAAAATCCCAAACCATGACACACAGCAAAAAAGAAAAAAAAATGTCTGAAGTTTATACTTCTCCAGTACTGCCTGCTTTTCACCCTTTGCCATCTACAGTATCATTTCAGTTTTCCCCACTTTCTACTTCAGGTGGAGCCAGTATGATTCCCATGGCTGTTATCAATCACAGTGCACAGGACAGAGGTTGACCAAGACCAGGCACGAGGTGCTCTTGTCCAGGACAGGTGATTCAGGGGAGACCCAATTCCCTCAGTGAGATCTGATTGTGGACCTTGGTAAGCCAAGTTTGTTTTCTTCCTTTCAGGTCTTAGATGTTAAGGCTCATGATGCAAGGTTGACATTGGCTTTTACATGGAGAGGATCAGACTGAGAGATGGAAGAGTCCTGGCAGTACCATCCAGGCTGGCACCCAGCTATGCCGGAAAGGAACCAAACAGGACAAACTGAGTAAAAGAACAAGTTATATCCTAAGCTTTTCCAACAAACCTCATCTGCCCAGGCTTCACATTATTGACTCTCAGTCACATCAGCGGCATCCTGATCTGTGTAATTTTGATTAGAGTCAAGTTTGAAAATAACCTTCCCATTCTTTGTGGTTTAGGGCAGTCCTCAAAAACTGTTGACTTAATTTTATCTTCTAAATATAATGCAAAGCAGGAGATAACATTTTCCTCCTACATATTAACCAAACAATTCATTTGGTTTTTTTTTTTTTTTTTTTTTTTCCAGCATTGTACAGGGAAAATTGGTCCAACCAAATAGAGCAAAAATTATTAGTTTTTCTATGTTAATGACCAGAGAAAAATCCTTTACTGGTTTTTATCTTGCCATCAGCAAAATGGTATCAGTATCCTTTCCTTCCTCTGAATCTTGATCTGGCATCCAATATGGATCTTTTACATTCAATCAATGAGTATTTTAGAGCTTTGCAGTATCCTTCCTTCAAAGCACTCTCAAGGGGATTTTCCTTTCTGCAGCACACAGTCCAACTGCAACAAACATGCCCCCAGATCCTCCTTTAAACCCGGGCACGCACTGCCCTCTGGCTTGAGCTTGTAATAATGGGGCATTACAAAACCTCCCACCCACGGACTCTACCCTCTCACTCTTCAGCTGCTAGCACCTAGCTAGGGGGCGAACGATGCCCACTGCCAAAGAAACCAGAAGAGGTTCCAGCAGATTCATTTATTGATGGATCTATAACAGAATGTGGTGTGAGGAAGTAGAGAATGGTTGGAGTCTGTGAGACACTGGGATGTGGCCTAGAAATGCATGTCCTCTTGCTGCTCCTCTGCCTGTTTGCTGTGCCTTGTGGCTGCTATGACATGAAGTGATTTGTTTGTCAGGCCGCTGTGCCAGAAACCTGTGCCTTGAACTCACTTGAGTGTGGATGGATCCTCTATAAACTGAGCCAAAGTAAACCTCTCCTCACTTCAATTGCTAGTGTTCAGCATTTTGTCCCCAGGAGATGAAGAAAGAATCTAGGAAAATGACCAAGGTACGGTGACACTCACTGATGAGCCAGCAAGGTAAGAATATCTGTCAGATACCAAAAGTTCAATGACGTTTAGAAGTGCAATGCTGTATTTTCCCAAACAATGTAGTAAATTAGTCGTCTAAGACACTTGGTTTTACTGACACAGGATGCATGAATCTTTTCATACACAGAACCAGAGAATAGCAACCACAGCCCTCAGACCATATTCTGCTGCTTCCTCTTCCATGGCCTATGAGCTAATGTATTTTATAATCTGTATTTCTTAAAAAGTATTAAAATATATTATTAAACAGTATCTTAGTGCCTATATTTGCAGTACACTTGAAGCACAGATGCACTCCCCAGTTCATGCATCTGTGGATACTTTTGAAGTAATTATGATGAAAACCATCTGGCCCAGCAAGCCCACTGGACTCATCCCAGTCCTCTCACAGAGCGAGAGTCTGAGTAGATGTGGTGGCATGATGTCTGTGAATATCAGGGTATCACGCATATCACTTCCCTGCCTTTCATACATTCATAGAAGTGTTGACATGATGGATGAAGGAGAAATATATGATGCAGATGTATATGTCATACAAACCCTTACATAATGGCCTCTATTTAGTTAATAATGATTTAGTCCTATGGTAGCCAATAGGCAGAGATCTTACAGCTTGAAGAAATATGATCCCAATAAATCTATCTTGCATGTCCCAAAAGACAGCCTGCGCCAATGTCTATAATCTGAGCTGGAATAGAACTGGTAATTTCCAATTAAACTGAATCCATGCACTAGCCTTGGCAGGGGCAAAATTTTGGCTGACCAGGCCCTTTAGTGCGGTTGCAATTTTTTTGCTTATCCCTGATAAATTCTCTTGAAGATTCTTTGGATTTTGTTCTCTCACACCTAGGATAAAATGCTTCCCTGTTACTGAAACATTCCACACAGAATATGCTAATGAAATTCCATTGTACACACCTAGGGTTAAGTAGATTTTTGCTTTCATATAACTTATTGTAGATTCAGGGAAGTGAGAATGTCTGTGCTAATATCCTTATTTTGTAACAGACAATGCTCAAAAGTTTATACAAATTATTGTACTTTTCTAGGTATTTGGTACAAGGTTTTGTTATGCAGCTCACACTCATAGTGATCTCCTGTTTTCAGCCTCCCCAGCACTGGGATCACAGGCATGTGCCACCACACCTGGTTGTGGGATCACATGGTGCTTGGTGCTTCTGGGTTTCTGGGTCAGGCACGGAATGCAGGGCTGAGGATTGAACTTGGATCCATGCACCTGCCAGGCAAAAACTTAGACCACCAAGCTGTCTCCCCAGCCCACTTTTTGTGGTTTTTGTCCAACATTTTGTCTCTTACTCTTTACAACCACTTCAACAGATCAGCATTGCAACTCCACTTCATGATAAGGAAAGTCGATCACAATTTGGAGGCTACTGAACTGCTTCAGTATTGTGCCCACATTCCAGTCCAAGCTTTCTGAGTCTGGAATCCTAAATTAGTCTCATCCCATTGCTGTTTTTGGCATAAACTGGATTTAAGCTATCTACTGATAGGAGAAATAGTATTAAAAATCAGCAGAAACTAATACTTTGAAGCTATGTTGATGGTTCCCAGAGCATTTCTTTCCCTTTTGGCTCTACCCTTTCTTTCCTGGTGTGTCCATTGAAAACTAATGAAATAAGTCCAAAAGGAGGGGTAGAAGAGGGCTGTGCCTTAGGCAGCTTTTCCATTCCTGGGGCATGACTCCTGACAACCACAGTGTTAAGGAGGAGAGGTGGGATCTGGCTCAGGGCTTCAGGGGACTCAGTCCATGGTTGGCTGCTCCAAGGCAGGAGCATCCTGGTGGACGGGTTTGGGGGAGCAAAGCTGTTCAGTCTAAGGTGGCTGGGAAACAAATGAGGGCAGCAGAGCCAGAGAAGAAGGAGACCCCAAGACCTCGCTCCATGATCACCCACACACCCCCAAGAGTGTGCACTACTATTCTCTGGGAGATATAAAGCAAACCAAGTTGAGGACCCACATTATCCATCAGTCTTTGTCACACATGTAATACAGCAATCTTATCTACTGGTACTTGAACTTGAATATAGCTTACTTAATTAATACCACTGTTTGAGGCCTAGAAATAGCCCAATTGCTTCCCTGAACACAGGACTCATGATCACTAAGCTCCAGTATGACAATGACAGCAATCTGTGTCCACTGTATAACATATCTAACATTGTGACCTCTCGTGTTTTCCCCTGAGACTTCAGCCTTGCCATAAAAGCCAGAAAGAATTCTTCAATTTCTACCAAACTATGTGAACTTCCAACTGTACTTGAAGGCACATCTGTGCTCACAGAGGAAGGGGAAACCTTGTAGTGCCTTGAAAACTGACATCTGGATATTCCCTGGTCTTTTCTTTGTATAGATCCCTACAAATTGCTTCCAACATTACAAATTTAATATAAGTGAAAACTGTCACTTTCAGTCCCCATAGAATTCAAATATTCCCTTCTTAATAGACTTACACTCATTCTGCTTCCCAGTGATGTCACATGGATATGCAAATAATGAATTCTTTTTACTCTCCATTAGCTGCTCAGTTTTATCTTTATGGGTGTTGGACACAGTGATTTCCCTGTAGATGGAAGGCTGAGATTGAACTGTTTCTCTCATTATTCATCGACTGAACTGTGTTCCCTAACTCCCACTGAGACCGCTTTCTTCCCACAGTTTTGCTCCTCCTTTTTCTTGGACATTTTCTTTCTTCTGGTCTATGGTCAAAGTTTTCTCCTTTTCCTAGTTAAAGAGACTTTGCTTGGTGAATTTTACACATACACTGTTCTTTTAATCCTTAATTAAAGATGTCATTATGTTCATTCTCATTTAAATTATAGCTCAAATATTTAATCAATTTCCACAGTAGATTTGAACAATCTCCACATTCAGAAATGTTTCTTTCTGATCTTTGGTGAAGCCCTCCCCTCTAAGGTGTGGGCTCAGACAACCATAGACAGGCTCGCTGATGCTATCGTTTTGAGTTTCTAAGAAAAGATGAGTGTAATTGGATCGTACACCAAGGAGTCTCTTGTGTCTGCCTGTTGTCATTCGTTGCGATGTCTGCAAGCCTCGTCCCTGCTGCTGTAAGCATCCATATAGCAGTTTTTGCTCTTTATTGTCCTTTATTGCCAAGCAGCATTACACTGGACAGCTGCAACATATCTTGTAAGTGGATTAGAGTTTTGCTGTTATGGCGAATACTGCCCCAGAGAGCAGCACACATGTCTTCATGTGGACATATACTTTCATTTCTTTCAAGTAAACACCTATGGGTAGAATATCTGGGATTATAGGGTAAGGTGTTTTCTACATGTTGAGAAACTATCAAGCTGTGTTCCAAAGGGGCTGTGAAATTTAAAATTGAAAAGTCAAGATGAGGCATAGTGGTACATGCCTGTAATCCCAGAATCCAGGAGGCTGAGGTCAGAAAACTGCTCCCAGCTCAAGGTCAGGCTAGGTTACAAAGGAGTTTTAAAGTTGACCTGAACTGACCAGTGTAACCTTGTCTCAAAACACAAAAACAAACAAACAGACAAACACAGTAAGACTAGCAATATGCAGGAGTTCTCCAAATTTTTAGGATTCCTGTGAATATGTATGGCTAAGGCTTTGTACTTTTATTATGCAATTATTTGAATTTTATTATTTTAATGATGTTGAACATCTTTCTAGTATCTATGTAAATTGCTTTCTCAATTCCTATTTTTCTTTTGTCTTCTCATTCTTAAGAAGTGATAATTATTTTAAGTAGTTCTGAATGCCAAGGCCTTATCAATATGTATTTCCTGAATATACTATTCAAGTTTGTAGCTGGCATTTAAACTTTTCAGCAGTATTTTTTTTTTTTAATTTAAATGTCTTAATCTTAGTGAAATCAGTTTTTTGGTTTCCATTTAAAAATAATTGTTTCTTGCAGTGTTCTACCAAAGAATATCTTGCCTGACCCATAGTTAACAAAGGCTCTTTCTTATATTTCTTTATCCTAAGGTTTTTGATATACTTTTAGGCCTATAGTCTATTTTCATTTAAAGTCTTGCATGTATTATAAAAGTCTGCACTTATCATTTAACACTTTTGTTGAAAAAAACTGCTTCTATTTCCATCGAATTTCTTTAGCAATTTTCTTCAGCATCAATTGATCGTGTTTGTAGCTCTCTTTCTATATTTTATCATTCACTGACCAATGTATCCTTGATAATCATGATAATAGACTGTCTTGTTACACACAGCTTTAGACTAGTCAAGAACTTGGGTAGTGGATATTCTATTCAATATCTAATTATCTTGACTGCTTTAAGCTATTTTAATTTCTTGAGAAAATTTTTAAAGTAGCTTATCTATTTCCTCAAAATAAAGCCTCCTAGAATTTCAACTAGAATTACATTGAAGATTAATTGCATTAAGTTAGGAAAATTTCTATTTTTATTGTGCATTCCAATCTAAATTGAGTAATCTCCAAGTTACTTTTTCTTAGCTATGTTTTGTGGTTGTGGCTTGCCCTTACTTTTTGAGACTATTGTGAAAGTTTTAAACGTGTACGTTTATCTTTAAAATGATCTTTTATCGCCGGGCGTGGTGGCGCACGCCTGTAATCCCAGCACTTGGGAGGCTGAGGCAGGAGGATCAGTGCGAGTTCGAGACCAGCCTGGGCTACAAAAGTGAGCTCAAGGCCAGCCTGAACTGCACAGTGAGACCCTGTCTCAAAAAGACAAAAAAAATAAAAAAATAAATAAAAAAAAAAATAAAATAAAATGATCTTTTATCTTATTACTCAGAAATGTGCTTATTATTTCTAATAATTTTTGATAGATTTTGTAGGCTTGATTTTACATGTGTAATCATCTTTCTTCACCAGTGTTATTCCCTTGCAACTGACTTGTGTTTTATAAATGTTCTAACGTATCTTTGTGTATACCCTGGGACTTTCTGTTGTATGTTGAAGCCACACCATTAACTCCTAGTGCCTCTTTTTCAATTCTTTGAATGAAATTAGTAATATAATACACTGTTTCACCTTCTAAGAATTAAGTTAGTAAAAATATTTAAAGTATATATGGCAATATTTGACCTGTCCTAAAGATAGCACTACTCTTTGTAACTAACTAAAAGACTAGAAGTTGGGGGTCCAGCGGGATGGCTCAGCAGTCTAAAGCGCCTGCTTGGGAAAGATCGGGCAGCCTCAAGGACCGCGGTTCAATTCCCGGTGCCACATGCTGCACCAGCCCTGCCCTCAGGACGGGCTGAGCCGGCCATAAAAATGAGTGAATAAACAAACAAAGGTTCTGAAAGAAGAAAAATAAGTAAGTAAGTAAGTAAGTAAGTAAATAAATAAATAAATAAATAAGACTAGAAGTTAACTGGGGTCAGAATACAACTAAGTATTGAAATATTTTTATCAGTTGTGCATTTGCCAGCAGCATACTGAAAAAAATCTTTTTTTTAATTGACTTTATTTTGCTTTGTTGTGTATGCACACCTAATAGTTCACCCGGTGCCTTTTCACTGAATTTTAGGCTTAGCTTTCTAATTTATTTTTATTATTATTCTTTTTAATGTCTTACTACATTGGTAAATTGCCCAGGCTGGGCTAGACTTTGTAATCCTCCTGCCTCAGCCACCTGGAATGTGAGATTGTAGGCATGCTCAACACATTATTTTAAAATGTAAATAGAGAGCACTAATTATTTTTTAAAAAGTCTTTTTATTTTTATTTTTTATTTTTTATTTTTTTGTCTTTTTGAGACAGGGTCTCACTATGCAGTTGAGGCTGGCCTTGAGCTCACTTTTGTAGCCCAGGCTGGTCTTGAACTCTCACCAATCCTCCTGCCTCAGCCTCCCGAGTGCTGGGATTACAGGCGTGAGCCACCACACCCAGCTTAAAAAGTCCTTTTACATCATCCCCTTTTCTCCTTTTTTCCTATAGAGCATGACCTTTCTGTGTGTACTTCACCCCCACAGCATCACTGCACACTGTGGAAAGATTACACTTCTCTGGTGTGTGCTGTAACTACATGTTGGACTTCAGCTCCATTGACTTGTGGAGAGACCTGCCTGACAGAGCTTTCATTTCCAGCCATGGGGGCACACATCACCCACACACACCCAGCTCAGACAATGTTTGTGGCCCGTGTGTAGACTACATGAGTTTGACATGGACTGGCTCTAAGTTTCCAGGAGCACAACGCTCAGTGGTGCGTGCTGGACTTTAACAAGCAGTGTAACTTTAGATGTGGGCACCTGCGTTGTAAATGTGATAGTGAGGTGGGGAGCCGGAAGTGTGAGGGTGCATGGCAATGCTACAGAAACTTGTTGTCCCCATAGATGTAGGCAGAGGAAAATTGGTACAAATGGTGAACAGGAGGGGCGCAGGGCTTGAAGGTGGAGAAATAACTCATGCTGTGCTTTGGGAAGGCTGGGGTGAGGGTTGGAGTGGTTCTCCAAACACTGGTTCTAATAACTGAGTCACACTGAGACTGAAAAGGCCCAAAGGCTCTTAAAAGCTGAGATCTAGTCAAGGAGGTAAAATCATACTTGTGTTTCAGTGTCGCTTCATGGAGGATCATTACTGATCCACAGCACCACATAACAACTAGTGTCACTTATTCACTCTTATGAGATATGCCAGTAACTTCCTCTACAATGTAGAAGCAGAACTGACTGAAACGCACTTTCTTCTATTTAGGAGTACATAATGTACCTGGAGAGCCAAGTTTCTAAATATTAAAAGGGTGATATCAGAATGAATACAGGGCTTCCAGACTTCATTTTTTTCTTCTTTTTTAAGCTTGCCCAGGCTGGGCTCTATCTAGTACTCCTCCTGTCTCATTTTTGCAGACTGTTCAGATTACCAACATTTTCAATTTGTATCTTGGTCATCTCATGATCTGCAGTAGGTCCCTCTATATTTTTCAGTTGCACTTTTCTCTGGCACTCATAATATATTGTTCTTCATTTCCATGTCTTCATGCATCTTAAATATTTCCCCCTCGCCTGTTTTCACATATGCTTTTCCTGTTGCTTCTCCCCAGTTCTGGCATCTCGCCTGTGCTTCTCATGTGTGCATCTATATTGCTTACAAGGGTCAGTGGTCTTCTTTGAGCACTGACAGCTCACAGGCAAATTGTGTGAAGCTGCTGGACAAGGTGGACAGGAGAGCCTACCTGCTATCCCAGCACATACCGGGAGGTCGAGGCAGGAGGATCACAATTTGAACTCATGCTGGGTAGTTTAGCAGCTTAGAGAGACCCTGTCTTGATAACAACAACTGCAACAATACTAAAACACTGGGAAGGGGGCTCAGTGCAAAGTCCAGGTTCAATGTCTTGCACCACCATGATGAGAAAGAAGGGAAGCCTCACGTAGCATTTCTTTTCCAGATGGACTCATCCCACTGCATTCCTTATCTCAGTGACTGAAGCTATCCTTTAATTATTCAAAACAATCAGAAATGAGAGTGGTACCTGACATTTTTTTCCTTTCTCCCCAACCATCACTAACTCCACTGAGTTCTTCACTGTTGATACAGTAAAGTCCACAACTTCCTTTCCGTATTGATCCCATGTTGGTTCTACCCGAGGCTCCTCTTTCTTTTGTGTGTTTTCAAAGCTTGTCTGATTTTTAAAAATTGCTAATTCTTTCCAGTACCAGCTTATTTTTCACAGAGATGGTAGAGAGTTCCCTAACTGCATGTAATTAGAATGTCACTTACTCTGCTAAAGCCTCTTTCACCATTTCTTACGGCCTATAAACTAATGTAACATTTCCTTTTTGTGGCATTCAAAGAAGTGACATTTGGTCAGCCCTGTATATTTCACTTCCTGCCTCTTCACTTCCCACATGAGCTATATTTGAAATACTAAAGTCTATCACACATACAATGTTGTAATTTTTATGCTTTTTTGTATTTTTCAAAAATTCTTGTTTCTTTTTGAAATCCTTTCTTCCTTAGCTTTATAAACTCTTATTCTTCATGTCTCTTAAGGGCCTTTTCTCTTAAAATGTATTCTACTAAAATATTCTGAAGATTTTCGTGTGTGTGTTCTCATAGCACTTTGCCCATACACTTGTTCTATGGTGAGCCTTACATGATATTATTCATAGTGTACAACAGTGTTTTGGTAGGTATGATCTATGTATTCCTGTGTCAGTTCCCTGAATATGGCATCTCGTGTCAGTATCTAGTGTTTGATAGAAGAATGATATTCCATAAATGCTATATCAATGGGTAAAACATCCATAAAACTAAGATCACTTTTTTCATATTTTAGTCGCATACTGTGATTTTCAAAGAAAGAAGGATATATCTTTTATGCATCTTTTAGTCACATAAGGGAGACATTAATTAGATGTTTCTATACAACAATGCAACAATAATTTCAGAAAAGACTTGCTGGGTTCTCAATGACTGTTTTACTAAGGAAAGAAACTGTTACTCTTTATTCTTCCAGGTGCAAATAATCTCAGTTAATTATATTATTCAAGATATCTTTGGGTATGTGTTTGTATCTGAAGAGAACCTTGGGTTTGTTTTATAAAGCACTGCACAGTTTAGTTAACTAGCACATTGGGAGTGGGGAGAACTTGCATTTATCCAGAGATTTTTAGTAATCTCTGCTGGATTTATTGGGATGAGGCTGTCTGAAGAAGGAGCATAGTAGTTTTGGAAAGCTTGAGTGTCAGCCTTTTTCATGGATGTCATAGAATGGGTCACTAGAAAGATTATTGGATGACATTGCCCTTGTTACTAATCATGAGACAACCTAGCCTAAAAGTCACATTAAAAGACATCAAAGGAAAAACATGTCTTTATAATGTCTGAGTGGTAAGGTATTTGCAATGGAACTATTCACAAAAACTTCAAACATAAGAGCACTTTTATTTTAGGCAGAGAGAAGCTCTTGCTACCCAATATTGGCATCCACTATAAGCGATATTCTACCTGTTGTAAAGTTAATGTAACAGACCTGCAAAATGGAATATAATCTCATTATGAGATGTATTTTGCTGTCATAAAAATAAATCACTGGGATTCAGTGACACACAAATCAGGGACCCTCTTTACGCTAGATTAGCTGAATTTACTTTGGTCCTTGTGGCACCTCACATTTAGGCCATTAAGTGTTATCTTAAAGATGACAAATCTAGTGTCATGCTACCTAAGGATAGGTGGATGCATCCATTAGAAATCCCTATTTCCTTTCCTTTATTATGTTCATTATCTTGTGTGATGAAGCTTTTATATAATAATGTGTTGGGTGTAAGGAAATTGATTGCTATCAGGCTAGACTGACCTTTTATACAACCTGAGTGCATGAAAGTTCAAACTTCTAACTAATATTGTCTCATTTTTGGCTAAACTACAACTGATAATCCAGTTTAGGGTCTGTGTTGTTGCTGAGTTGTATTTAGAATTCACTCTTTCTCTTAGTAAGATCACCTTCCTTCTTTGTGTACTAAATGCACTACTACCTTAAAGAATAATGGATTTAATTTGTAGAGAAACTAAGCGGAATGCACACCCTATAATCCATCCCCACACAGATAACCAGATTTTTGTGTTCTGCTTATTCAACCCTCTCTTCCACATCTTTTCTCTTCTGCCATGTGTCCATGTTTTTGTCTCTCAGAAACTTGTATGTATTGAAGCACTCATTTTCCAGTTGGCATATTTCACTGAGGGATGCACGTTCAAGTCTCTTCAGGCTGGATAGCTTGTTGTTTGTAGTGCAGAATATTCTATTATTTGAGTGCTTTACAAGTAACTTTTCCACTCATTGGGAGCCAACTTGCTGTCCTATAAGGTTCTGCATTATGAATATTGTGAACATGCCTCTGTGGGTATTCTTGTAGGCTTAAGTCATTTATTCATTTGAGAAAATGCTACTTCTAATCTTTTGTAGCTGTACATTTTAAATTTTAATATAAATAAATAAATACAGGGAATCAAATTCTTAACTCCTTCCATTTTCCAGGCAGGTATTTGTGCTGCCGAACTGTATCCTTAGTCTTAGTTGTATGCTTAGCTATGAAAGAAAGTGCCAAGTTACTTTCCAAAGGGATGCTCTCACTTTGCATTCCTACTAGCCTCACAAAAAAATTCCATCTTCATTCCCATTTGGTATGGCCAGTGCTGTGGATTTTGGCCAGCCTCGCAAGTGGGTAGTAACATCGAATTCTTGTCTTCATCTGCGTTTCCTTGACAGGCTCTGATGGTCCACACCCTTTCATGTGCTTGTTGGCCATCTGATGTATTCTTTGGTAAGATGTCTGTTCCAGATTTTTGCCTTACTTTTTACGACTTTGTTCATAGTCCTATGAACAAAGTTTTCTTCATGTATTTTTGATAATAGCCTTTTCTATGTATATATTTAAAATATTGTTTTGCTAATCTCTAGCTTGTGTTCTCCTCTCAGCGTTGTGCTTCAATACAATCATGTAATACAATCAATACAATCTACTTTCAATACAATCATGTGATTATTTCTTTCCAGGTTTGTGCCTTTTTCACATTGTCATTGTCATAAGACAAAACTGGCTGGATTTCCCTCTGATATCATCTCCTACATGTACCACAGTGCTGTTGCCCAATGGATCTGTGATCTCCTTTGATCTACTCCTTTGAAGGTTACAAGGTCTTGTTTGATTTCCTTCCATGTGAGTACCCAGATATCTAGAACCATTGTTAAAATTCTTGTCTTTATATTGCCTGTGTACCTTAAAAAGTATACACAAAATACATGTAGTGTACTAAATTTAGATGATTGTACTTATAGGCTGTATATATTTAAGGATATTGGTATTTTTAGTAGATTTATTTCTGTGTGGTTCTACATCTATGTGGTCCTATTTCTTCTTTTTAATCCATTCCTTTGTCTCTTCTTTCAACAGCTCAGTGTCTTGATTACAGTAGCTGTAAAGGAAATCCAAACTTGGTTAGTGTCTTTTTTCTTTGTTCTTTTCTTAGGAAACTCAAGACCTTTGCACCAAGTAACATCCCAAAGCAGTTTACATTTTTATTTTCAGATAGAAAGGATCATAGCAAATGATTAAGCTGCCAGGATGGGCTTGAACTTGCGATGTCTGTGCTTTAGGCTCCCACAGTGCTGAGCTTACATGGAATGCATGACCACAGCGATCTATTTTTAAAATTCTTGTTTAAGCCATCTTGTACCACACTTCTTATAGTGTGAAGCAATATAAAAATTATGAAATAGTGATATAAATGTATGTGGAGCTAGGAAGATCAGAAACCCCATCTTTGAGGAAATGAACTTTCCCTACTCATGATTATGGCAAGCACTTCAAACTATACAGATGGCCCTGCAGAAGAAACAACACACATTTTCCTGAGGATGTAGCCTGTCCTCCCTTCTTGCCCACTTATCCAAAAACTGGGATACTGCAGGACTCAGTAGCACCTTGTCACCCCCCTCCTGAGGAGAAAAGAAGTTGCAGGATGTGGACAACATGTGACAATAGAGTGTAGGGGGCAGGATTCTGGGATCTGGCAAAGGGGAGCTACTGGAGCCATGCAGACATCAAGTAAAAAGAAAGGAGAGGACTAGGGAGGAAGATGGACCCTTCTTGGTGATACCCACAGTAACCACCTCTTCTGACCAGAATCCACCTCCGGTACAGCAAGATAGGTATAAATCCATAATCCAACCACCTTCCCAAGGACCCAAGTATAAGTGCATGAGGCTGTTGGGGGGCATCTTAGCTATATGCACACTGGATTGAGAAAGATTTGGAGGGCAGAAGGCAGAAGAATAAAAGCTGCATAGTGAGAAACCCCCAGATATTGGCATTAGAGCCTTGAGTCTTTGGTTACTTCCACACAGGAAACAACCTAAATTAACTGTACAGTGAATAGCTTGCAACCACCCAGGATGGTAGGGGAAATAGAAATTTTCCTAAGTAAGTCCTTACGCTACATGTCTATTGGTACACTATTACCTGAACGTGGACTACACCACAAGAGGGCATGAGTGATAACCCTACATCAGTTCTTACTCATTTGCTGCTAGGAGTCTACTGTCTCACATTCTTACTGTTTTCTTAGTTTTCCATCATCCTAGCTTCAGAGCTTTATGCAGACATAAAAAAATAAGGTAGGCGAAAAGGTCATTCTGCTACACTTATCCTTGAAAAGAAATGATACATTGGACTGCTGCTTCTTTAGCAAAAATCTTTCTTCTGATGGGACGATAATCATTGCATTTAAATTTCTCATCAGTACTCAATGTACTGAAGTATCACCATAATGAAAAACTGAAATCTAATTCTCTTCCAAGTACATTTTTTTCAACATTACCTAGGACATTTTACAGTAAACAGTGAACCAGCTTCAAAGGTTTTCCTTCTTTTATATAAAAATAGATTGTTAGCATTTAAATTTGTACTGAAGTATAATCTCAAAATAAAATTGAGATTATCTTGGTTCATTGAGAAGGAAGGTTGCACTAATATTGTTTAGATAAGATATCATGTCTACATCTTATTCCCTGAATAACCACTACAAAGACAATAATAAGCAATGTATTAATTTTTAGGGACATATACATAATTGTTATTTATTAGAGAAAAGCACATTTTACATAGTTTACATAGCTGATTAAAAATGAAAATATTCACTTTAAGAAACTAGAAAAAAGATAAGTTAAGCTAAAGTGTCACGGAGAAAATAACAACTAGAACAGAAATTAATGTAATTTGAGACCAATATATATTAGAGGAAATTCATTGAAGCAAAAACCAGCCATTTTTAAAAGATGTAGACAAAGTGAATTTTAAAGAAATATTTCTGAAATAAATACATAGCATGAAATTAATGATAGATTGACCATTTTATTTATTTATTTATTTATTTTTTGTCTTTTTGAGACAGGGTCTGGCTATGCAGTTGAGGCTGGTCCTGAGCTCACTTTTGTAACACAGGCTGGTCTCGAACTCGCACTGATCCTCCTGCCTCAGCCTCCCGAGTGCTGGGATTACAGGCGTGTGCCACCACGCCCGGCAGATTGACTATTTTAAATAAATTTATCTACAGACTTAAATGAATATAACAATAAAAATTATCCAAAATAAAAATGAAGAAGAATTTACAGGTCAGTCATAATAATTCACTCTGTGCATAAATAAAGAAACTTGTATTTATATAATTGGAATTCTCAAAGTAGAAAGAGGTAGGCAATAAATACTTAAAGATTTAAAATTTCTAAATTTGGTCAAAATTGTAGAACCACATTTCCAAGAAAAATGAACCTTTTGCACAAGAAATATGAATAAAATCCTACCAAGATACACAAAATTAAATTGTCCAAAACTAATTGTAAAGAAAAAATTATGAAAGCATATACATAAAAAATAACTATGAGAGAATGAAATTAAATAGCATCTTATTCCACATTAGGAAAAAAAAAGAGCCAGTAGGTAGGAAACTAGACTAATTAATTCAAAGGACTGAAAAAAAATCTGCCCTCACTGACTTTTATACTGAGCAAATATGTCTTTGAAAACTAGAAGTGAAATATTTTCCAGTTATACAAACTCAAATTATTCTAATATTTCCAGACATCGCATATAGAAAATTATAAGGACTCAGATGGCTGTAGTACAATTTTCCTTGCCCATGGGGGAGGAGAGTTAAATTATCTGATTACCTTTGTTGACTTGAGCTAAGCCTATAACTACAGCCATCCGGATGGACCGCTGGGATAGCTGAATTCTGTTCCTCAGATTCCTACCACTACCATCAAATCTCATGGACACTTTCTGTCTTTTGAGTTCAGTCATTTGCTCCACCCTTGGGGACCTCATGCACTCTCTCTGTCTTCTTTAAAGCTCCTCATACTTATTGAATATATAAAAATGGTAAATAATTACACATCACTGTTAGTAGATAACACAGGCATGCACTAAGCATTCTATGATTAAAATTTTCACAAGGACATTTGCCTTAAGTGGGTTGTGTCGGATATTTTTTGTTGATATCTGAAATAAAAAAGTATTATTTTGCTTTTTGTAACAGTAAGTATTAAGTTAAAAGGTCTTTTTCAGTAATATGCACATAATAAAGTACAATGAAAATGTTAATGATTATATTAGCACCTTTAGAATGAAAAAAGCAAAGCTGTATTTAAGCGCACAGTCTTGGTTTTCTTTCCATTAAGTCCTTGCTTCGCAGTATTATGTTAAAGATTAAATAATAAAAACTTCTTGAGTGGTCACATTCTCCTCTATTTTTTTTTTTTGTCAGTGTCAATTTAAAAGCACTTAGTAATTATTTCATTATAGTTAGCATTTCTTTCTTTCTTTTTACTTCGGCGATTATTTCTGATCTGATGTCCTCTATACCTTTCAACAGTTGTTTCTTTATTTCAGACGCTATTATTTCAGAGATTTGAGGAGTATGACTTCCAATTTCTTCTATGCTATTGTCTCCTGCATTTGTTCTGGTTGGGCTCAGGTTCTGAGACTGCATTTTGCTCCCTCTCTTTTTTCATTTTGTATAGCACTGTCTTCTGACCTTTGGTGTAGAGCCTTGATGTAGTAGTTACCTTAACTCCTACCAATATTGTTATTACCTGAAAGATTACATGGTTAAAGTTGCAATTTTGTATTTATAGTACTATAATGTGCATCACTAATAATGGGCAGTGAGATTTTTCAATTGACCAACTTTTGTAATTAATGGGTTTTCAGACCCTTAAGGGTAAACATCATGACTGTATAGCTAAACAGACATAAAATTGGGAATTTGTATTTAAATTAGTTTCCTCGAGATCTGTCTGGTCACTTTCTCTTGATGAACCCAGAGACTTACAGGCAGACTTTCACACAGGTTACCTGTTGTTCCCTCTCTCAATCAAAAAGGAGAAAGAGAAACTATGCTCTCATAGATCAGGGTCTAGCAGTGTGTCTCAGCTTACCAGGTCTGGATCTATCAAGTTTGTCCTCATACAGCTGGGTCTGGCTTAGGTCTGGCTGCTGTGCTTAGCTTCTTCCTGCTACAACATGGGGAAGTGAACTCGCTGTGCCCCCCCCCCCCTGGCAAGCTGTTCTGTTCCTAGTTAGCTGGTTGGATCTTGCCCTTAGTCACTCTGCTAGGCTTTCCACTTCAGGGTTCCACTCTAGGCCTGATCACTGGCTGGAGGTGGGAGGTTCCAGTGGGGTGCTGGGCCTAGCCACTGGCTGGAGTCCAAAGGTAGGAGTTTGGGAGTCCATAGTCAGGAAGTTTGCTTGAGTGGTTATATATAATATTTTATTAACAGTTTCCCTAGAAACTTTAAGTTACGACAATTCAGTAAACAAGAGTAGCAGTTTTATAACTTCTTTAATATTACACATATCACCTTTACTATATTGCATGTTTCCTCTCTATTTTCCATATTTTTATGATTGAACCAATACTTAATTTCAGTAGTATCTACTAGAATCATGCTCATATATTCTGTGTCAGCCAAATTATGCACTGTTTGCTCAAATCTTAAGAAGCAATGAAAATTCTGAGTGACAGAGGAAGCTCACACCCATGACTACTATATGACAAAAACGAATATCCTAAATTTTGCCACAGTAGTAATAATTAGAATTAAAATGAATAAGCATCATGTAAGATAATCAAGACATGGTGAGTCTCACCCTATTGAATATAATTGTTACTTTATCATGGAAAGAATACAGCATATTCAATATTGTTTAAAATATAAGCCTGTGAACATGGAAAATATCAAAGGGAAAGTAATACCAAGATAAAAGAATGCAATGTAGTGTTCTAATTACTTGTGTCTTAAAAAGTACAACATCAACAGTGGCTACTGGATAACTTGAAATACAACCTCATATCTTACTATCATAGAAGAAATAGGAGCTTTGGATGTAGGAACAAAAATCAGAATGAAAAAGGTAGAGATTTATTATCTTTTGAAATTCATCAATTTCAAATTGTCTTTAAGCTCTTATTTATTCTTCTGACAAGTATGTTACAATGCCTCATTAACTGCTATCTGCTTTACTGCATTGTTGAAAGTTGAAATTCGTTAATGAAAAGCAATCAGGACAGAGACTGACATACACTTAACCAGTACATTAAAAATACCACACACTCAAATCATAAATATAATTATATCATTACCATTCATAAAATATTTAATGACCAGTGGTAACACTATTATTAGAATAACAGACACTGCTTACAAAAATGGAGAGGAGTATATTCTTGAGTACATAGTCAAAGCTTAGTAAAGTAAGCCTATCTTTATGAGAGTTGTAAGAATTGTTTAAAAGAGGTGCGACAGATAGAAAGTTCTGACTTTACTTTCTTTGTTTTACTTACAACAAGTTTGTCCCTTGTACTATTGAAAGTGGTCAGCTCAGGGCACTGGATCATTATGGATTCAGTGCCCAAATCATCTTAGTATATTGATTCATTTTATTTTTGACTTATTTCTGTACCTTTTCAGCTAGTTATTTACTCAGTCCTTGCCTTGTGAATTTTCTATAGGATACTATTTTCATCTCAGTCTTATGTTACAATGGAGTCAAATGGCAAGCTGCTGGGAAAACTACCTGAATAAAAAGGACAAAAAAGATTTACTTGGACACTGTTATAAAAGTGGAGGTCAGAAGGGTTAGAGATTTAGCTTAGTGGTCCTGCACCTGCTGGACAGGCATGAAGTCCTGAGTTCAGATCCCAGTTCCCTCTCCCCAAAATTAAAAATACTGGATATGGTGGGACATGCCTATTATCTCAGTACTTGGGATGCTGAGGCAGGAGGATCACTGTGAGTTCCAGGTCAGCCTGAGCTAAGTAAGTTTAAGGCCCACTTAGTGAACTTACATAGAGAAGTGCATAGGGAAACCTTGTCACAAAAATGTGGAGGTCTGAAAAAACTTAACACAGTTAAGACACAGTCCTGGCCTATTGTCTAGTGGAGAACACAGGTGTGTATAATCATAAATTACTTTCTCTAGCATAATTCTACTGGGACTATTTCTTAAATTGAATGTGACTGAGGTACCAAGACATAATAAATAGCAAATATCAAATGAATTATGAAATAGATCAACATACAAGTTTCAAAGTATGTTTCTATTAAGTTTTAAGAGGCCCTAAAACTCATATTTTAGGAGTAGGGAAATATTCAAAAATGGGAAGAGGATGATTTTAGGAGGAAAAATGTCTTAGAATAGTGGAGATTCTACTTAAGAATTTTGGAGATAGAACCACATGGAGGACTCTGAAGGATAAGTTGTCTTGCTTTTTTTTTCCAGGCTGGAAGGCACTATGTGAGGGAAGAAGAGGAAGAGGATATTTCATGGTGCAATCAATTGTAGGAATCCAATTATAAATAAAATTGATAATTTTATAAAACATCACAGGCTGGAGTCTAGAATCATGGTCTGAGTCAGGTTCTTCAGAGAACAGAAACGGAGAGGAAATTACTTCTATAGGCTGTGGGGTACCATTTATCTCAGTCCTAGGGGTCATAGAACACTGGGGTTCATAGAACTTTTGGGACATCTGAAATGCTATCTGTTATGACAGTATTAAGAAGTTAGATGTCCTGAGAAGTTTCAACACTCTCTGTAAAATAAATCCAGACAAGTTTTCTGAACTCACCTTTCCTTTCTCAGCCACACTGAGCTCATAAGGCTCTCAAGATTTGGAGCTAGCTGTGAAAGTTTTCCCTTGGAATTTGAAGAACGAATCTATAAATTATAATACAACAGGCTTCAGTGGAGAAGCTACAGCTCTCATTGTTAATTAATTCACAAATTTATTACACCTGGTCTTTCGCTTAAGACCCAGACTTGCCCTCATATTTCTCACTACATACTGTCCTATTATGCTGTGCATGACCAAATCAAAACTTGCCTGTTTTCCAATGAAGTCTTGTGTTTTCCTTAGCAAAAGTTACGTAGAAAGAGACTCTGCTTATTCACCCGTGAGACCTCTTCCTCACAGAACTTGGCAACACTAATCATCGGTTCTTATGAAGTTAAGTGTACATTTACTCTCTGATAAAACTTACCTTCCCTGGTTATTTTTCCAAGAAAAATTAATACATTGGGATGTTCACATCTACACATACTCAAATATCCACACATTGGGCAAAAAAAAAAAAAAAAAAAAACCACAATTGTACAGAAGCTATACTCAAGATACCTTGGACATTCCAAAGAGCACCAACAAGCAGATGAATAAAATGTGATGTACTCTTAAAGTCCAGGCTGTCTCTGTTTTCCATCCTCTATGGTGAGTATTTCCTTTTTTTTTTTTTTTTTTTTAAAGAAATCTTTGCCTACTCTCAGGTCTCTATGATACCATTCTGTATTTCTTCTAGAATTTTGTCATTTTAAATTTTAAAGATGTGGGGACACAGAACTCTGAATAATTTTCCCTGTTTTCTTCAGTTAGGATGACTACTATTTTCTCCATTTGAATCAGTAATTTTTACTGCTGCACTGATTGAAAATATTTTCTGTCAATATGGCTCTTGTATCATTGTATCATTTCAGTTTACTAGAAAGATATGGACATATTTCTAGGATTTGTTCTTGCTTCAGTTTCTATTTATAATACGCTGCTCTATCTATGTATTTATTCACTCATTTATATATATTTGTTTAGTACAGGGTCTACCATGTCTCACTACACAGATTGGTCTCATAGTGATCCTTCCTGTTTTTCAGCCTCCCCAGTGCTGGGATTACAGGCATCGCCTCCATGGCCAGTCTCAGCTGCCATCTCAGCATGCCCCCAGGGTGAGATCGGCATGCCAGGCCAAGGATGGAAACCTCAACCTCTGTGTTTTATAATATGCTGCTTTAATTAGTAGAGTTTATGGACAGACAGTTCCTGAGACAAGTCCTCACTCAGCCCCTTGCGTTGAGGTTGGTCTCACAGAAATTCCTCCCTGGGCAGCTGGCTGATTAAAGACAGAACAAGTTTTTACCAATAAAGATATTATCATGTTAAAACGCATAATCATGTGTATACGATCAGGTGTATTATATCTTTTGTGCTGTGTTCTACAGGAAGGAAGGAAGTTGTGTCACAGCTGTGCACTTCAAGGAAATGCGCTGTGTGGGCTGCTTTCTATTCTCCCCAAAGTACAGCAACAGTTACAGAAAGCATGGCAAAATTGGAGTATTAAATTATGAGAAAGCACAAAGTATTAAGCAGCAAAGCAGATGTGGTATTTATGCATAATTAAGTACTAGTCTGCACAAACAAGTATAAATTCGAGCAGTTTATAGGAAAGTTACACCTTGAGTCTGTAATAAGAGATAACATAATTCCTCACAAATTAGAAGCCTAATGTATAACTAACTTTTAAAAGCATCACAAAGGATAGAAAATAAAAAGAAGAGTGATGTTTTGCAAATAGAAATGTGATGCAGAGATAGAGAGGGGTTGGGGAGAAGAAAGGAAGAAGAATAAAAATACAGGGAAAATCATAAATTTTATAAGGTTACAAAGGACCTATAAATTGACTTCTACTCAATAATTATGCATTGCCTGCAAACAACACTTCAGAAAAGAAAGTGCCCAAATAACACCATGTTTGTTTCACAGCACTTTTCATTACATTTGCTCGCTTTGTATTTTTTCTCATTTTCTGATTAATTCATAATGCATGACATATAATTTATATGTATGTTTTCAGAAAATATACAAGTGCCAGAAAAAGCCTAAGCTGATTTTTTCCCTAGAACTCTTCTGTCTTTTTTCTCTTACAGCCTGATGGAGGATTGACAGAGCTCCGGAAAGCAAGGAATCAGCAGTCTTTTCATGTGTACTTATCAGAAGTCAAGACAAACTGATTGCTTATAATACATCCAGAGAGCTCAATAGCTTGCTGCCAGTGTAGAAAAATCACAGAATGGCTGAGAGAAGCCTGCCAGGGACAGACAGCTGATTTCCATAGAAATTGCAATGACTGGATCCTAAGCAGAAACATCTTTATGTGAAAATCTCCACCCAGGGCCAAGACAATGCCAGCAACAGCTATAAGTGTACACATAGTGGCGCCTGTGTGACGGCCTTCTGTGTATCTGCTCCACTAACCCATCCATAAAGGACACACACCCATGCATGCATTCAACATAAGTGTAGCTTTTCATTCTAAAGAAAGGCACAGAATCTAGCAATCACATCACCAAAATTAAGCTGTTTGCAAGAGGTAAAAGCAGGAAGATGGCAAGTTTCAGCCTAGCCTGGACAACTTAAGTACTTAACATGATCTTGACTCAAAAGAAAGCGGGGGGGGGGGAAGGATGTAGCTTTGTATAAAGTTCCTGAATTTAAGCCACAGTAACATACACATGAGTGTGCATACATACATACACACAACACATACATGCACATAGGGATAGAAAATTATACTATTTGAAAGAAAGGAACTAAACACAGATGCATTTTCAATCTTTGTTAAGATTCTAAAGTGCTAGCAATTTCGATATGGAAATAAGGAACTTTTAAGCCAGTGTCATATACTCTTTTAATAAGCTCTCATGTAAACAAATGTATGTTATTTTCTCTAAATAATTAGAACAAAGGAATAGGGAGGTCAATGTGTGTGTGTGTGTGTGTGTGTGTGTGTGTGTGTGTGTGACAGAGAGGAGGAGGAGGAGGAGGAGGAGGGAGAGAGAGAGAGAGAGAGAGAGAGAGAGAGAGAGAGAAACACATACATGTTTATGTCTCTTTTCTCTGTTTCTTATTTTCTATTATACCAAAACCACAGAGTGGGAAGCTTAAGAAGAACACATATCTGTTTCTCCCAGAAGTGGAGATTCAGAAATCCAGACCAGGGCCTGGGGAGGTTTGGTGTCCAGCCAGGCTGTGTTTCTTGATTTACTCATGACACCTTCTTGCACTGCCCTGAATTCGATCTCTAGAACTCTTCGAAGCAGACCTACTCCTATTGCAAGTGCTCTGCTCTGAAAGACCTCCACTCCTTAATATTGTTCCCCTCAAGGTAATGATTCCAATATGAATTTGGTAGGAGCACAAGCATTAAGTTCTGTCTGTCTGACAGTCTATCGGTCAGTCTGTCTGTCTGTCTTCAGTGTCCTATTACATACCCCTATCTCTGAATTCATTGGTCGTTTTCTTTGACAAGTGACTTTACTTTGTTCCCTCCATCTTCTTTCTGCAGTCCGGAGAAATCTCTTAGTTTCCCTTTTTTGCTAGCCAGTGTTGTGAACGTTGAAGGAGAGTAAGAATCTGATTCACATTTTTTTCTTAAGAAGGAGAGATCTCCAAGCAAGCCACTTCCTCCAGTTTCATTAAAAGGCATAGTCCTTAAACTCTGACATCTGAGGAAAAAGACACGTGTTCTAGAACTGTCACACTTCCTAAACAGTGCTCTGAACTGAAGGCTGATTATATGCCCAGTGTGTATTTGGAATGGGGAAATTCCTTGCTCGTAGAAATACTTTTTCATTATAGTAGAAGGTAAAGAACTAAATTTCCTCTCAGAGGTTCTCATTACCTGGTGCCCGAGAAATTGGCAGGAAGCTGCAGATAAGAGAAATGCTTTCTATCTGACTTCTCATGCGGTACATTAAAGCAAGTCTTCGGAAACAAAGATTATATTAACCTGCTTGATAAGGAACATTAAAATTAATGTTCATATTTAATAAGAGGTCTTATGCATGTGTCTGATATATATATAATAAGGCCTTAAATCTAGTTTAGGGGAAAGATGAGTTTTCAATATCCTCGTTTTACCTTACTCTACCAAATTCATAATTACTGGTCCATACTTTTGATTCTGGAAATTTTAGCATTTCTCCTAAAATTTCAATTAAACTTAGTAGGTTTGAAAGTATTCCATTTGGATTCTAGTCAAATAATATTTTCTGGTTTTATTGTTATAAATTCGCTGACATAAATTAGCAAAATTTCTTAGCATCTATAAACAGATTTGGATGCATCCTATCCAGGGAAAATCAGCCAAAAAACACTACACACACAATAAAATTAGACAAGCTATGGTTTATGAGACCAGGGATTTATGAAAGAAGAGAAAGAAAAAAAGAAAGAAAGAAAGAAAGGAAGGAAGGAAGAAAGAAAGAAAGAAAGAAAGAAAGAAAGAAAGAAAGAGGGGGGAGAAAAAAGAGAAAAAGAAACTGGTTTTAAAGAGTAAGCAAAATTTAAAAAGTTGAAATTGAATTAGTGAGTATAAATGAAGGAATGCATATGTTTTGCTGGGCTGTTCTAAATTGTATTTAATCCTGATAGCTCCCACACAGTGGTTGTCTTATATCAATACTGCACAGAGTAAATGGAGAAGTCATGGAATTTTCAGAGGTAGATATGAGATGTAGCACTAAATGTGTCTACCTTTATGTCACAAAGCTAAAATGACTGGGGGTTCTTTTATCCCCAGAAGAACATCTGTACTTCTTAAAAAAATTTGTTTTTAATTGTGGGAAGAATTTTGTGGACTGATTAGTGACAATTTTGCTCAGTATCACATTGTGCTTATGAGTTAGCCTTTATCCATTACCCATCTCCATTCATTATCAAAACCAAGCCAGGCATAATGGCTCACAACTGTAATCTGAGCACTTGAATATATGCTAGAACTCTACAAAATATGCCACAACTCTTGTAGTGGATATTTTCTTTTCTATGCATTTAAAATTTTCCCTGCTAATATCTACCTTAAAGCTTTATTTTAAAATAGAGTTCACCACCTGTCATAATGCATAGCATGCCATAGGAATCTGAGCAAAATTTTAAAATAGAAGTTTCAAACTATGCACTCTAGACTCCTTCCTAAAATCGTTTTCATATTGTGTTGCCACTGGGTTTAAGTGCTGTCTATTCTTTCTTTTGTATTGTGTGACTTATATATTTCCTTAATCACATTCTTACTGATACACATATTTTCCATATCAAATACTCTAGATGACTTAATGGTCAATAATGATGAGATTGCAGGAAGTTAACTGACTGAACTCTGAAACTGAGACTCTCCAAACAGAGGTCCTGAACAATTACAGATCAAAAAAACTACTTAACTCTTCAGTGCTGAAGTTCTTCCTTCAGTACGCAGTGAATGCATTTTGAGGAGAAAGTACATATAAATGACATAGTATCCTATACACAATAAGCATTCATGAAATTACTATTGCTATTACATTACTGAACTCTGATGTTTCACCACCCTGAATCCTAATCCTTCCTAAATTCAATCCCAATATTAATGTATTCATGTGCCAGAGCAACGTTTTTATGCTGTAATGCGCCCTGCATCTATAAAACTTAATAACCCACATCCATCCTACTCTGATTCTTCACTTCAAGACTGATACCTATCCCATGATTTGTCCAAATTTTCTTCTCTAGGAACCCTCATGCTCGTTCTCTTTCTCTCCTCAAATCTCAAGTCAGTAATTTTTGTTATAGTTATTCCTTAGACATTGGAACTGTGTTAGCTTTTCTCACTACTGAGGTACAACAGCAGATCCCTACCACCACTTAAAGATGGAAAATTTTAATAGAATCTTAGATGGGTGATCAGTCCATGGTCAGTAACTCCAAGACAGGAACATCACAGCAGGAAGTGCTGTTTGAAGGAAGATTTTCTCCTCATAGTAGGCAGAAAGGAGAGAAAGAAGGGAGGGCAGGAGACAAGAATGTACCCTTCCCCGTGACATCTCATTTGGCTACCTCTTGCAATCAGACTCCAGCTCTGAACACATACGTCCTTTGGAACACATTCTAGATATAGTTCATAAGAGTTACCCACAGAGTAATGGTGTGTACTTATAATTTGTGTAGCCTTTTAAGCTGCTTTTAGCTTTTAGCCTGATCACACTGCAGATCCACATTACAAATTGCTTTGTTGTATTTTCTGCTTGCCAGCCCACCCCCTAACATTCTCCAGAGCCCAGCATAATGAATACTTAGAAAATAATTATTGAGGGAACATGAAATGGGAAAAATTAATTCATCAATAGGAGAATGAATGAAACAAATCAGTTGTGGTATTTCAAATTCTGCTGTACAAAATGCCTGTCCTCTATCAAATTCTTTGGCAATGAACTGGAAGAGAAAGAATCCAAGAGGAGTTACCAGATCATTCTTGAACGTGTGCTCATCAAACACTTGTTCTTAATATTTGTGGTGGTTGTAGATGAACTAAAGTTTGAGAAATATCCCATTGAAGGACTTAATGTTAGAAATACTGAGATGTGCCTTTAAGGTATATGTTTCTGTGGTTTACTTTTATAATAAGGTCACAACCACAAAATAAAGAGAAATCACAGAAGATGTTATTTAATTCTTAACAATTTGAAAACAAATGTGGTACCTGGTTGGCAAGTGCACGGTCCTGAGTTTGATCCCTGTTTCACAATAAATAAATGAATAAACAAATAACTGTGATCCAATGTGTGCATGACTTTATATATTCAATGATGCATGCATATGTAGATATATATGTATGCATGTTTACATTATATATATATATATGGTCAGAATCTGGCCTGAAGCAGAGTATACTTAATTTCATATAAAGCCTTCTTTCAGCTTTGCCATTCTGATTAAGGAGTATCGTGGCCTTTAGCTCCTACTGTGCAATCATGAAGCCTTGGGATATTTCAGTTTCATTTTTATCACATACTTAATCACTGAACATGACGACATTTTAAGTTTGACAGTTTACACCATAGTGTGTTTTTCAATTGTATTAAATACAGAGAAAAATAAAACTAAAAAATAATGCTGTAAAAAACAGAGAATTACTCTGGGGAATTATACAAGAAGTCATAATCTTTCATCAGTTGCTAACTGTCTGAGAGAGCTCCCCTAGGATCTTCACCAAGGAAGCAGCACAGGTGTGTTCACAGTAGGACTAAAGACATAGTGTCATCTGATGAACAGTTTCTTCCTTGAAATTGTACGTATACCATTTTGCAGTGGAGTCCATCAGGACCAGATGGCCCACAACCCAATTACAGTAAGCAAATGTCACTCTGTGAGCCCACCACAATGAAAGCAGTTGTACACACCTGGAAATGTGGGACATCTCTGTAAAAGAATGTTAACTGGGAATTATTCATCTTTGGTTTATTAAATTTTATAGGCTTAGATATTTTGTGAGTCTACAAAAGAAATTTGACAGTAAGTGGTTATGTTCTAGAAGCCCAGATTATTATGATACTAAGAAATAAGGCAGAAAGTTACATGGCTTTTTAGAACCTGTTTTTATTCCTACTAGGCATAAAAGGTTTATTTGGCCATTTTGAGTTTTAAGGTAATATTCTTGCTTTCATATGAAATGATTACAAAGTGCTTCGTTTTCATATGACTCTATGATGTTCCATGGTGACCTCTTTCTGTGTAATAGAAGAAAACCATAGCTGAGCTGTGAGTACCAGGCTAGAATCCAGGAATGCCAGATTGGGAGTTATTGATGTCAGAAGCCGCCTTTATTTTCACTTTTAAATCTATTTTGGCTACATACATAAACCTGTACATTCTAGTGGGGTTCTTTGTGCTATTTCATATGGTAGGTAATGTTTATATCAAGGTGAATGTACCTGTCTGCTCAGCCCTTAATTCTTTGCAGTGGAACCATTAAAATTTTCTTCTTCTTTCTCAGATACATAGTGCAGTATCACTATCTGTGGTGCCTTATGATGCGATTGCACAGCAGAGCTTCTCCTTAACTGACTGTACCTTAAAATACTTCCCTGTCCCTCATTTTCCTCAGCTCTGGTAAACAGAATTCTCCTCTGATCTTTTGTTGCTTCCTTCTATGTTTTTCCTCATCAACATATTGTAACACAGTGTGTCTTGCATTAAAGTCTAAGGCATGCCTGGCTCTTCCATTAGGCCACAAGATGCTGGAGACCTGCCTTATGTTTGTTCCCTTAATGCCAGCCATTGCTTAGTATGAACTGGACTACCAGAAAATGAGCTGCATGAAATTGCTGATTGAATAAAGTAAACCCCAAGATTTTAGTTCTCTTATCTTCCTGCAAAAAATATAGGTCAATTCTGAAAATTTGACAATAGAGTTTATTTTCATAGCAATCTGAAGATAATACATCTAACATCAACTGTAAGTGTGAGGGCTTCTAATAACTACTTTGAGTGTAACAGTTCGCAAAAAAGAGACCCACAGATTGTGTTAAAATATTATATACTGACAGTGTGATTTATTTCAGAACAAATATACAGATTAAGATCACCTAAGGTTTTACAGATTGACATTAAGATGCTGTAGAGTCTAGAGAAGTATTTCTCAGAGTCTGTGAACTTCCTCTGCTATTCTCTCAGCAAAAATGTGTTGCAAACAAGGGTTATTGTTCACACCTTGACTTCGTACATTTTCTCTGGGGGTTTCAGTTAATTTTTCTCTCATTGCTTGGATAAAATACCCAACACTCAAAATTAAGGAAGGAAAGGTTTATTTAGCTCACAGTTTGTGGAGGTTTCTGTCCATACATGACTGGTTTCAAGGCAGAGTGGAACAAAGAGGTGGACAGGAGTTCATGGCAGTGGAGAACATCAAAACAGCATGAGTAGAAAGAGAGGAGCAAGGAAAGAAAGCACACTTCTCTCCCTCCATTATAGTGGAGGGAGATAGCACGCAGGCTATCTTCCCCCGTGCAAGTGTAGCACTCACACCCATACTTCCAGCAGGACTCATCCATAATCTGAGCACTGGATCACAAATTAATCACAACATCTACAAGTCTGTCCCTGTGACTGGATGAAGCTTTGGAGGCACAACTAGACCCAACATAGTGCTGAGGCCTCCTTTTATACAATTTATTTGCTAGCATTTGATGCATTGGCATTCTTTCCATTGGTCTAAGACTTAAATCAATTAGATTTTTATCATTTCACGCTTTTATGTTGAATCATATTGTTGGTTTTCATAACATTTCCAGTGATTACTATAAAGTATGGGCAGCCTCATTATAAATAGTACCAAGATTCTCTGTTTACCCAAGGCTTCTAGATACCTTTTAGAACTAAAGATGAATGCTAGATTTCTTTTTGGGCTATCTTAGTTAATTTTTTTATTAAGCAAATGATTTCTCATGCTAGTTATGTACAGTATTATTCTATCAGAGCAAATCTTTCAATATTCTGAACTACCCCAGTCTATCAATATGGCAAATACATGGTCGATTTAAGCTAACAAAGCTCAAATATGTATTGCTGATAGAAGTATACAGATGAAGCCTATGATCATAACTTCCAATGTCTTTTGTTCTTTCCCCGTAATTCTCATCATCACTTTCTATGTCTATCTCTTACTCTCTTTTTGTGCCCTTAATATCTACTTTCAGGTTTTTTTCCTTTCATGAGTATAAGCCTTTGAGAGAATGAATGTGTTATCCACCATCAATCCTATTTCTGAAAAAGAAAGTTTTTTCTTAAATCAACCTCTGATTATTCTATAACATTGAAGATTAGCTCAAGCATATTTAGGGTATTTTAGATTAACCTGAATGACTTTATTTTATAACCTTATTTATGAGGATACTTGTTTTTGTTTTGTTTTCCTGGAGTCTCTGTAAAGGCATTTTAAACACTGTATGGGAGGTTTTTATTTAGCTGCATTAAGTATGAGCTTGTCATTGAATTTATGCACAGTGTAAGCTTTTGCTCTATGTAGATTGAATAGTATTTTGTTTGCAACTAAATGTGTATATAAGAAGTAAAATGTGAAAACAGTTCCTCCAAAACCCTAGAAAATGAGATATATTTCCTTCATTAGGCATTTGTTAATATCTAACAAATGCCAGATGCTGCTGCTTTTGTGGTTGAGATAAAAATATATGAGGCCTGATACCTTTATGAATAGTTCGAAAAATCAGGTTATACAATGAAACTGTGGAAGGATAATTATTCACTTATAACCAAGTTGAGCAGGCATTTTTCTTGAAGAAATATTTTAATTTTAAGATCCAATGAAATTTTAGAAGTTATTTTTAAGTAAATCGCTTTTAGATGAAAGGAATAAAATTAAGCTCTGGAATTTCAGACTGCTTCCTCTGAGATCCTCAGTATCTTTCTTTCAAAGCTAAGTTTTTAGGTATGCTTGTCCTTTAGGTAAATTTTGACTTTTCTTTTATCCATCCAATGTCGCCTAATATTTTACATTAATGGCAATTCCTCTAGACCTTCCTTCAATTTTGTTCTTAAATAATGCACCTCTTCTGTGATTTTAGAACTCTAATATTATTCCGTATCAAATTATATCACTACAATGAATGTAGACACATTTATTAAAAGTTTTGAGAATACGAACACAAAAAGATAAGTTATGAATTTAAATTTGCTATTAAATACTATAAGATGAGTCAAATGATGTTTCCAGCTAAACCTCACGTAGAGTTTCTGATAGACACATTGTCTCCTTTAAATTACTATGTGATAAATGAGAACAGAATATAGGTCTTTTGAATAGCCAAGTGCATGCACTGGATAAAATGAATCAATAGATTTTTAAATTTCACTTCAGCAGAAAATGAAATCTTTTTTTTTTTTTTTTTTGGTGGGACTGGGGTTCACACTCATGACCTTGCACTTGCCAGGCAAGCACTTGTGCCACAGAGCTATCTCCCCGGCCCCAGAAAATGATATCTTTTACAATATTCATAGTGTTATTTTAAAACTCAGGATAAAAATTAATAAATATTTATATTAAATGTTAATGTCAATGTCTTGCTGCCATTGTAAATATTTCAGTAGAGTTTTTCCTTTCTTTTACTCAGATGAGTCATAGAAATTATTACTACTTAAATTTTGGCAGCATCCAATTGGTTTAATTAAGATAGAATTAGTATAGCTTATAAATCCAAGAAATGTTCATTGAATGAAGCAGAGAGCAATACCACATACGTTCTTAAAGTAGTGCAAAAAGTAACTGCTTTGATTATATTGTTTTCTGCTAGTTTTCTTCTTGACCATAAAGAAATTGTATGAAACATTAATTTTGACCTTAATTAGGTACTTTATTTATTTATTTATTTATTTATTTATTTATTTATTTATTTATTTTTGGCTTTTTGAGACAGGGTCTCACTATGCAGTTCAGGCTGGCCTTGAGCTCACTTTTGTAGCCCAGGCTGGTCTCAAACTCACACCGATCCTCCTGCCTCCGCCTCCCGAGTGCTGGGATTACAGGCGTGCGCCACCACACCTGGCTAATTAGGTACTTTAATGATGCCAATATTTCACTCCAACCTTTCATATCCTGAGTACTAAAGACAATTTTTTTGCATGGTCTTCTACAGAAAAAAAAAAGTGTGAAGAGTTTAGAAATTAAAAATCCAATGGAACTAACTATATTCCTTAAATATATACGACTTTGGGTGCTAATTGTAACACGCAAAGAATGCAAAAATTTACATTCATCATCATCTAACTTTGAAAAAGAGGTCAATGGGGAGCCAATACTGACAATACCAGCTATCACCATAATGACTTAGTTGGAAAGCACTTAAACAGTGTTGTGCACTGAACCAATGTTAGTTCCTGGGTGAAGAAGAAAATGAAAAGTCATCTAGAAGAAATTTGACACAAACACAGAAATAAGATAGTGTTTGACTTATTTGAATTCCTTCTGCCCTCATATCCTAAATAATTTTGTCCAAGCTACTGATCCTGTAGCTCATGCCCAATTCTTTCAGGTGCTCTTCCTATAAGCATAGAATTACTTGCTAGATGACTATAACAAAGACTCACAGGAACCTCACCTATTTCCAAAATTCACACTATTATCCCATTTCAATAAGCTGCTCTCCATTCAGTATCAAAGTCCAGCAGGTATTCACTTGACAAGTATGGATTGACTGAGTAAATTTGTTAGACACCCTGGCAAGCCTATAGCCAGAGGTCACAAAAAAAGTGTACTTGTAAGCACAATCTGATGTCTGGAAGGATTTGGAAGGTCATAGGGAAAGTCACAAGTCACAATGTCATTTTATTTGTTCTATTTTCTTTATTCACAGATACAATTAGTCAAACATTTGTATTGTGAGTTACCAATTAAAAACTACAAAGCCTCTCTTTGTCCATTTATCATTTTTCCCTAAGATTATCACTGATTCTCATCATCATTCTCATAGCTATCTCTATATTGATACCCTTTCTAGGATCACAGCATTCTTCAAATAAGTCTTCTTATTATTACAGTTATTTTTTCATCAAGCAAATACAGTAGAGATGTAACAATGTGTAAAAGTATTAAATAAGCCCTTCATTAACAGTACAAAGCTGAACTTAGTGTTTGATGCAAAAGTAAAGACTCTGCCGGGCGTGGTGGCGCACTCCTGTAATCCCAGCACTCGGGAGGCTGAGACAAGCGGATCGGTGCAAATTCAAGACCAACCTGGGCTACAAAAGTGAGCTCAAGGTCAGTCTGAACTGCATAAGGAGACCCTGTCTCAAAAAGACAAAAAAAAAAAAAAAAAAAAAAAAAAAAAAAAAAAAAAAAAAAAAAAAAAAAAGTAAAGACCCTGCCTATCAAAGTGTAGTATCTTTTGCCTTTTGTCTCTTAATGTGTAAAACAATAGCAATCTATTTTTTTTTTAGAGAAAAATACAATAATGGGGCTGATGACATAGCTCAAAAATCTAAAGCACCTGCTTAGGCAAACTTAGGCAGGAGCAAAGGACCACAGTTTGATCCTCAGCATGACATGCCACACCAGTCCTGCCCCCAGAGTGTGCTGAGCTGCCCCCCAAATAATAATGTTTCTTACAGATCTTAAGTTGTGCATATATTTCTCTTTGTCCAAAATTTCATCTTCAAGTTTATACACTTGTGGAAAGTGTATTCAAATTCTAAATATCAGATCAAAAGACTTTATATTTTGGAGCCTGTCTTTATTCTATTAGAAAAATTCTTTTATTTATATTTTATGTTTCTGTTGCGCTTTTATAACTCTGCATTAAACAAAAGCTTTGCATTAACAAGTTGGTTGCATATATTAGTAGGATTTGTTGTGGCATTTCCATACTGTCCTATGTCTTGCATGGAATGTACCTGCTCATGAACACTTACGGTGCTCCAAGGAAGGAGTACCATGGCAAAGGGATGCCGGGGAGCAAAGCTGCTCAGTTTACAGCAGTCAGAAAGCAGAGACCATGGGAATAAGTGCGCCAAAAGCAGGACTCCTAGTGACTGCTTTCCAACATGATCCTACTCCTAAAGGCACATTCAGGAGCTGTCAAAATGAATCCACTGATAAATATAAATTCCCTGTGATCCCATTACCACACAAGGAGACCCTTAATCCAGTCATATTTGCAATGAAATTTAAACAAAATGCAATCTTTAGGTTAAGTACAATATATTTCAAAGTTATCAATGACCTGAAAAATAACATGGTTACTAATTAGTAAGCTAAAAGATAAAGCATTCAATAGAATGCATCCTTCAAGTAAAAGTATACATAGAAAATTGGGTCATTGCCCTCAGAAACAACGAGGCCTATAGGGACAGCAATTAGTAGACTGGAGATTTGAATGTAAATATCTGTACTCAGGAAGAAATGAGGAACAGCTGTGTATACACATGTGACAAAAGCTAAGTTGGCCTTCGCTTGCCCTGGTTTGTTTTCTTTTGTCACAGATCTGACTTATTTGGAAATAATAATCTGTACAAGTTCCTCATTACAACTCCACTCTCACCCTGGATGAGGAAAGCTCTGCAGTGAAAGAGAATCATCCTGTGGGGTGATCATTTGTTGTGCTCAGGCCACCCTTAGGTGGCTTGTGCTGGCTGTTTAAATTGATTTTTCTAGTAAATCTGTCAAGGAGGAACTGGGAGTCCATTTCCCAGGTGGGAGAGTGCTGAGACCTAAAGACTCCTCACTGGCACTGACAGCTGTTCAGTGGACCAGAAAATGCAAATTAATCTACAGTCTTGAGGAATATGAAAATGCAGACATTCTTAAATGATTTAAATAGTGTAAGGTGGTAAAAGATAACAAATTTTAAGAAATTTTCAGAGAAGGGTTGCCGAACTCTTTTACAACCTGTAGCGTGAGTTCATTTTCTTCCCCAGTAAAATGATGCAAAATTTAAAACATCAAGGATTCTGAGTGGTTGCACATTCCTGGTGTCTATTAAGAAATAATGTGCCATGTATGTGAAGCCAATAGTAAACATATGTTTCATCTTGATTACCTAATTGATTTTATCAAGAAGGAATAAAAAATGACTATAATAAACTGACTACCCTATGTAGTCATAAATTCCAGAGTCAGCCCCATGCAGCACCAACACATAATGAAATGCAGCATTCTTTATATCCCAGAAATATTACAATGCTAAAAGAACATTTTCTCTTTGTAACATGGCCTCACAAAACAAGTGGCACAACATCTACAGAACTAGTCCTCCTGTCAGTGGGTACCCACTGGCTCTTGATGGCACACCCTGTGAAGACATGAGCAAAAAACCTTGTCCTTCCTTTTCTTTCATCACCTAATGAGGAAAGCAGGAAGTTGGGCAGGGAATAAAATTACGGCATTAAGCGAGGGGAGCAGTAAATAAGTGACTTATGAAAATAAAGAATAATCAGCCCTTTCACATGCCACTCGGTCTGTGTCATGTTTCATTGGCCACTTTACAGTGGTTTGCCTTGATTTTTCACAGTAAAATTATGCAAGGTAAGTATAACTATCTAAATCTGCAAAGGAGATTAGGACTCAGATTAAATAGTTGGCACAGGATCACAGATAGAAAAGCCAAGCCTATAGAGCTTCTCAAATTGATTTTTAGAGCCTCTTTGCCTCTCAGGCTGACTCATGAGTCTTATGCTATACACAATGTGCTTTCTCACATCTTAAAATATTATGCTTCGATTTCAGTGCTGTAATCATTTTAATGTCAACTCTTCTGATCCATAGCTTGGTAACTCTGGCTATGTTGCTAAACATATATCTGTTTCAGTTTTCTCACTTGCCAAATGTGGGTAGTAATAATGGCACCTCACAGTGAGGCTATACTAGAGATCAGAATTTGAAAAATGATGTCTACAAAAGAATGCATATAAATACTTTGGGCTTTGAAAGTGATAGTATTTCTGTAAAAGCTATTCCACTGACCAGGCATGGAGACTCTTCATTCAATACTACAATGGGAAGGATGAGGTCAGTAGATCCTTGTGTTTATGAAATATATGACAAATTTTAGCCTGTGGGCATATGCCAATTCTTGTTGTAAATTATATAGCAAATAAGTATTCATCAATATTATTACTGATGTTTTAATTGTTAAGATAGCAAAATTGAAATGCTAACCGCCTTATCTGCAGGCAAGTGTAAAGCAGATTTATTAGGGCTAAAAACTTGCATTCAGCCTACTTAATTCAAGCTCAACATTCTCTCCATAAAGTGCCATGACAGGGATTGATGTAACTCCAGCCACCTTTCTGGTGTGGTTGTTGAAAGCATCGAGTCCTTATAGTATATTGCATGACACAGTGGTGCTCCTTTCCATTTCAGGCCCTAACTACTTGCTCACTGAGGTAGAACAGTAGGGTGTTTTGATGGAAAAGCTCTAGCTTATGGAGGACAAAGGGAGAATCCCTGATTGCTGATAACTCTGAACATGGATATCCAGAGGGAAAAAATTGTTAGGGTTTGTGTCTAGTTATCTCCCCAAATTGTCATTCAGTCATGGGGCAGACTTCTAGACTTTGTGATTAATTCATTATACAGTGCTGGGATTATGGGTATAAGTGCTGTTGGGATAATCAGTGTGAGTGCTGCACCTGTCCTGGGGCAGATAGCTTGAACAGAACAGAAGAGAGATAGACTGCCAGACTTGCTCTCTGTAGTCAGTTGTTGCTGCGGTTCCTCCCTTGCTCTCTCTGCTCTTTGCTGCCACCATGAACAGTTGGTTGCTCTCTGCCACATGTTACTTTGCTTTGGAGCCAGCTGACTATGGACTGAAACTCCTCTGACTATGAGATAAATAAATCTTTACTTCCTTAATTTTGGGTGTCAAGTATTTTGTCCCAGTAATGAGAAAAGAGTAAGACAAGAATTAAGACAAAATTAATCTCTTAGCTTTAGTTTTCATTTTCAGTTGAACACCAAACCATAAAGTCACAAATTCTGTGAAACAAAAATCTCCACTTATTTGCTCTTGTCTGACTTTCTTATATGACCTATTTTACATTCCTACATTTCCAGAATACCTGGCCCAGTCTAAGCTCTGTCAGAGATGTGTGCTTTGTATTATTTTCTCTCAGTATAATTAGTGCCTCATATTTCTCCCTTAGTTTTACTGGTCATAAAAACATAAGGTCTTTCATGAGCTTCCTTTATTTGACATTAGTCAAAACAGCAAGGCTAATTACTTGGTGCAACTGACTGGATGGAACAGTTTCTAGATGTGCCTCCAAAGATACCTGGATTCAAATCTAAATTTCTATGTGGTTAGTTCTACGAGTAAGGTGGAGAACTTTTCTATAGAATTAAAGTATATCCATATTTTGATGTTCCTTTAATGATATAAAGACTCTGCTCATGATGGAGAACTAATTTTTCTCTCAGCATGTCTCTTTTTCCTTTTCCAGAGGTGAGACTGGTGGACCTGTCAATTGATGAATGACTATATTATTTAAGAGTTGACCATTAATCATATGTTTGCTGACATTCATTTTGCAAAGTCTCTCAAAAGTGTCCTCTGATATGTTTTATCCATCTTAAGCAATATATAATTATACTAATGTGGTAGGTGTAGCAGAAAAGTACTCAGAGTTGTATTGGTATACCATTCAGTGTACAACATAAAATTCATTTTATTCTCCTCAGCCCATATACTTTATATGCATTTTATTCACAGCAAAACTAAATAAATAGATTCCATAAGTTTATTTATTCTGTTTATTTATTGTTGCCATTTCTCAAGGTAATTTCACATCTGCCTTCATAAAACATTGTGGAAATAAGCAGGGAAAGGATTTATCAGCCTGCTCCCAGCCCACAGGAACACACTGAGAGAATGACAGTGTCTTCAGAAATATGAAGAATACAATTAGGATTTAGGATTTCTGATTTTCAGGTCTTAAAATATGTATCGCTTCCATGCTATCAGTGTGGGTATGGGGGAATGTGAAAAAAAAAAGTAGTAGATACATGTTGCCAAGAGAAGGGATGGCTAAGAAGTATGTAATTGCAAGTTCTATTTTCAAGCAGTCATGCACAGAGCCTCTTTAATTTTCCTGAGTTGATCAGTTTGGGAAAGATCAAAGTCAAGAACATCTGGAGAAGATTCAGCTAGGAAACACAGGCTGTCAGGGGACAGAGGATTTGTCTTCTGCTTTTACTAAAATTACACAAGTGTTTTAGTTTTGAAGTGTGCACAGAAATTTCCACTGATACCTGGGGTGAGATTCATAAGATTGGTAAATTATACTATTAATTCACATTCCATGAATAAATCATAGAATGTGAATTCTGTTCTAATGTCATCTTTCCTTAGTGGAAGTGTTATTTATTATCATTATTCTTTTGCAGATAATAAATTTGAGACATAAATGGGTTTAGTGGCTCTATCATGCTTCACCTTGTAGGTAATGAATTCAGAGGTGGGATCCAGAAATTCTGTCTCTTGAGTCTTAACTACTTTGATATTTTGATTCTCTGATTAGATCTTTTGAAATGTAGAGTCTTTGTTGCCTGATTGGGACTCGCTGAATTACTTGGTAGTCAGTGAAACTTTCAATAGCAGGATCCCCTTTTGAACCACTGGAAAAACTTTGCCTTTCTATGGTTGCTGGTGGGAAATATGTGAGTGAAGTTAAATGGGATTTACCAGCAAGAGAGGGAATTTCTCACATTGCCTCTTTAACTTTCCTTCTAAAACTAACCAAACTGCTTGACAGCTTGTGTCTGAGTGCACTGAGAGAGGAGGAGGGGCATCTTATTTTTTCAGAACACAGGTCTTCTGGGAAGTTTGACTTTGGTCTTTACTAAACTCGCCATCCTCATGCTGAGGAAAAGCAGGGTTGCAGAAATCTTTGCTTGGTGTAGTCCATCCTGAATTTAAATTCTTTGTCTTACAGATCTAAAAATGTTGACATAGCTGGGTTCTGCTTCTCTGTACCTATGATGAACATGATGGTAGACTTCCTGAAATGATGGAAGAGAATTGTGTGTCATCCCGTCTGGCAGTTCTTGGGCAGCTGTGTATATGTGTATACATCAAGTATGCCTTTAAGCTTTTCCAGAAGGGACCATATGTCTTAATTTGGGAAAGAAACTAAAAGTAATGATGAGCAATAGAAACGTTGGTATGTAATTTGTCTGCATTAGTGACCTGGATCTTTCATTGCTTAAGAGAGTTGAATTTGGGCCAGTTAGTCAACCACTCTCAGTTCGGAGTGAAGGAACTATTGCCGTCTACATTCAATGAGAATATTCATAATGATTTAGGTGAATGCCTGCACCCAACAAGTAAACTGTGTGACTTTTAGGACGTGGAGAGGATCAAAATATAAGGCGAATGTCTAAATTTAAGAATAATACAGTAAAAGGCACACTGCTGTTAAATTCCCCTCACAAACCTCTCCCTCACTTTGAACACACTCCAGTTGGTCTTGGCACCTCCTGCTGCAGCTCCGGAGTCTGTTTCTGGGGTGCCTTACCAGTTGTGATCGCCAAGGCAGTGAGCACGGCTGCTGCGTGCCATCGCATAGAAGGGCAAGCTGTGGAAACATGAGGCCACGTCCACATCCACTTCAGCCAAAAACCTGGCACTGAACAATTTTTGTCTGTTTCAAGGTAGGCAGTTCAGTGCAGCTAAAGACCCCCAGGAAAGAGGACTCCAGAGCTGCCTCAGAAAGCAGCAGGGAGCAAACGGGAAAGATGTGGCTACTTGGTAGTTCTGAGACCACCTTAGGTGGTTCAGACCCAGGGTGATGGCAGGAGAGCTGGTGGGCAAAAGGGACTGAGACTCGTCACCTTCCGGGGAGGAAAGGAAGTGATCATGGACTCGTGACCAAGAGCAAGAGAACGAGAGAGCGACAGAGAGAGGAGAGCGAGAGAGCGAGAGAGGGAGCGAGAGAGCGAGAGAGAGAGAACGACACCAGAAATCCTCCCCATCTAAAGACAGGAAACGTCATCTGTCAAGGAATTGACACCAGGGAGGCAGCCGCTCTCACTCGCATTCCTGTTCCAAGTCTAGAGAGAGAGAATGGCGGCGCAAAGAATGAGAACGGGATAAGGAACGGAATCTGAGCAAGAAGGACCGTGATAGAGACAGGATGGGCACCGCTGCGACAAGGACCGTAAACGATCCAGCACACTTTACAGCGCTTATTGATTTGTGTTTCCCTCATTGTTTTAGTTAGTTTAGTTTCCTCCATTGTTTAGTTTAGCTAAAGTTTAACTTTAGTTAAAATGTTATCACTTTTACATCTGCAAGGCTGAAAAAGAGGAGCAATGCTGCAGAGCTGGCCATGAGGGTAACCACCTTGTGCAGGAGGGCCAGAGGCAGTTCTCTTCCTGGTCATCCTGACCCTTAGGGGTCTTCAAGTCTATTTTCTCTGCTATTGTGCTGCTTTCCTTCATTTTCTTCAGACTCTGCTTACACTGTGTCTTTCATGGTGTCCATCTATACCACTGCTGAGTTCCTGATTGAATTTGTTAAGTTTTTTTATGGCAAAAATTCTCAAGCTATCTATGCCAGATGAACAACAAGTGTTTGCTGTCTAATTCATAGATGTATGGGCGTAATTTCCTTTGCTGTGTCCTAGGAACAACGATTGAAAGTCTGAAATCAAAGCGATGCCTGAATCATATTCTTGTAAGAGAAAGTGGGAATTGTGGCCACCTCTGCTCCTCTTGGTGGCGCGCGGACAGCTGCAACCTTTGGATCTACCTCTACTATATATGGCAGTGTAGGCCTGTGTTCTCCTGTGTATATAGCCATGCTCACATCACCATGTTCTTAGAAGCATATCATTCACACTGGATAAGGGCCTAGGCAAATGAAACCATTTCAGTTACATTTGCCAAACCTCTCTTCCCAAATAAGGTCATGCTCTGAGAGGGGGTAAGGATTTGACTGCATTGACTGTAATTTAGCTCATAGATAGCATATAGATATTTTCTGGAATACTGAGAAATGAACCCATGGCCTATGCACCATAACCTTCGTCTTTTACGTTTTCATTTCAAGACAGTATCTCAGGCCAGATGAGCAGCAATTGCCTGGACCAAGCTATAAATTGCAGTCTTCCTACATCAGCCTCCCAGATTTCTAGGATCACAGGTGTACCCCCACATCTAATTAAATTGTTCTGTTTGTCTGTATCCTGTCTGAGGATATAAGCCTGGTGATGAGACGATTGAATTTGACAACAGTGAAAATCCTAAACATGACCTCCCAGCCTTATTTTGCTACTGCTCACTAGCCATGTGAGTGCTGACACCTCACAGGCTTTCATTAGTGTCTCCACAGGGTCATGTGGTAGGGACATGGGTGTGAGGACCATGGGTGAAGAGTGTGCTAGAACAAAGAGGTCAGATGCAGGACGTGGACCCACAGGACCACCAGAAGCTGATGTATGCTCATATCTTCCTCTTCCATGTCTAGATTCCTGTCCTTATTTTGATCCACATAACCCTTATTCATATTTTATGAATCAAACAAGATTCCCTGCATGTCATATCCAGCCTAACTTAGATGTCTTTCTTGTGCGTTTGCAGAGCAGCCTGGTTTGTTCTGTGTAGGTACCACTGACCAGATGGTCTCTTTTCCCCTGGATACATGACTTAGTACCACTTCTGGAAAGACCTGACTTCCTCCTCCCATCATCTACAGTGACAAGTGTGTGTCTGTGTATACTGATATTTGTGCTATAATGAGGTGCATTATTGCCCTAGGGAGCTTATGTCACCTTTTTGTCAAATGTTGGGGCCATCAAAAATGATATGAAATTTAGGACATTCTTTGCAGACTTCTGGCAAGAACAATTCTTCCATCCAACTAGTAATGACCATTAAAGAGCTACAAACTTAGGTCTGAATAGACTATATTTCTCAAGGAAACAGTGACACCCTGCATCCAGCTCAGCACCTGGTCACATTTTGTATAATCAACCACTTATTTCCTATATTTTATTTCTTATTTATACACTCACTACGGCAGAAAAATGATGACTTATAACTTGTATTTGGATTTGAAAGGTACATATTAACTTCTACATATTTAGGTCACTGGCTTGAGATATAATTATCAATGAGAGTAAACTAAAAACGTCATTGAAATTGCAAATTGGTTGTGATTGCTGAGGACTTCATACACCAGCGATTCTTCTTTCTGGGTCACTGGAGAATTATCTGAAAGAGTAAGAGCTTGAACTGCTAAGGCCTTAAAGACAGGCACCACTCAAGGAATACTTACAGATCCACACTGATCTCAGTGTACAAGACCTCCTATATTGTCATTAGACTTTCTTTTCTTAAAGCCAATTTGGCATCATTTTTGGAGGAAATGGTTCCTTTCAGGAAGCTGCACTGTAAATTTGTGGGTTGCCAAAACTATTCATTGCTCTGAAAGAGCAATTATGTACTATTAAATGACTAAAAGAATGTGCTATTAATATGGAATGATTCATTAATATTTCAAGTTTCAGGTCTACTTTTATCAAGTTTCTATCTCAAAGGCTACTGTGAAAAATGAGTCACCCTGTTTTGTTATTGCTGTGTGACTGTACAAGACACAACAAAACCTTCACCTGTGGGCTGGGAGAATTCCTGTCCCCTGGCTGGGCTCACCACCTCACTGGATATCAGTCACATCCGTGAGGATCAGCGTGGAATTCCCAGGGGGCAGACATTGGAGAGAAAAGCAGTTAATACAGGAAAAGAAAAGCAAACGTATCTTTTTATTAAGGCGTTTCCTCTTCTTGATAAAGCTAAGAAATGTTTCATTTTATGTTAATAGATTTTGTGCATTACTGTTCTTTAATTTGATGTGGCAACTACATCGAAAATTATGTTTTACTCCATTTTTGAACCCTATCTTCATTCACAAATCATTTTATTTGGTGGGTGAACACAATTTTTAAAATCACAGCATAGATTTTCTGAATTCTCTTCTGATTTTGCTTATTTGCTCTTTGCTTTCCCATTTGCCTGCACACCTGGAGGCCACATAGTCCATGCCTCTCGTAGCTTGTGTGCTGCCAAGAGAACAATGTTTCACCGCCTAGCAGGGCACCACTGTGCAATTGGCTTAGCTCTGCGATAAGAGGGTCAGAAGAAAACAACCATGAGCAAAGAGGAACAGATTGGTGCTGCAGCTCTGTGAAGCCTTTCTTTCCGTCTTCTAAAGCGTTCCTCAATGTGCTCATCATCTCTCATTTCCACTATTGTAACCTGTGCTTCCCTAGCTTGCCTTCTGCCCATTCTGTACCCCTTGTCACATGAAAATTGCCATACAAGAATCAGCTTTTCCTGCTACAGATTCACAGTGTGTGTGTGTGTGTGTGTGTGTGTGTGTGTGTGTAAAACCAGTGCACACCTCTTGCTCTAATTTTCACCAAAAGTGCCATAGATGGCAGCAGTGCCATGCCAATGAACTACACAGGTATCAGTCTCAATGGGTAATGCTCTATTCTCTCAAAGCCCTCATGGTCGGCCCTTGTATCTATATGAGAAATATTATGGTGTTGGAAAAACTTTATCTGTTAATGAATTCACGTAATTCACACCTCTATTTGATTCATACAATTTTTATATGCCATAACATTATTATTTTCAGTAACATGGTGCATTAGACGTTATTAAGACCTTGTTCAGTTTCTGTGAAGGAAGATATCTCTCAATGTGGTTAAATGAAAACATTGATGTATTTGTATTTCAGATATATTTATGATAAACCATATCTACTGTCAGTGTTCTCTAAATGTCCCCCTAATAATTAATCCTGTTGATTTTGTAGAAAAATGACACAAACTTATTTCATAATTCATATTTGGTAGTGCACTCCTATAATTCCAGCACTCTGGGGGGCTGTGATAGGAGCATCACAAGTTTAGTCCAGGTTGGGCAATTTTGCAGTTTAGTGGGACACTGTCTCAGAGTCTAAAGTGAGATCTGGATGTAGCTTCATGGGAAATGATTAATTCTGAGAGTTGAATTGCAGGACAGCAAAAATAAAAAGCAAATAAAATATAACTTAAAATATCTCCTAAACTCTATAAAGTCATAGATTTTTATGCACTTTGTGCATCTATAATTATGATCTTGAGATGTACAGACATTATCACCTATAAGAGACAATTTTTCATGATTTTCAAACTAATAATTAGCTAGTTTATTATCTTTCTTAAGCATTGGCTTACACAGACAAGGGTTCCCATCCAGGGTCTGTCCCTTTTGTTTTGAACTGTGTGGTATCGGTGTGTTAGTCTCACCAGATTTGTCACCAAGCTGTAATATGTGGACCTTCAGGAGCTAGTTCCACCCAAGTATGGCAGCTGGCAGGGCTTGTACCGCTCTGGGAGGCTAAGGTAGGACTCTAACTCTAAGCTGACCCTAGGTAATTTAGAGACTTGGTGAGACTTGTTTCAAAATTTAAAATAAGGGCAAAGGCTTTGGTTCAATCTTTGCTAGTGCCTCCCTTAACAAAATTAATTAGTCAATTTCAAAAGGAAAGAAATAACAAAGAAACAACAAAGCAGTCTCTGACTCTGAACTGAACCGTAAATTTGGTAGTGCATGTAATAATGCCCATCATTTGTCACAGTAGGTAAATGGAATTATTGACTAAAATTTGTGAAGTCTTGTTTATTGATGGAGCTGCCTTTGGCAAGTCAAAAGTTCATTTAACTTCAAATTTCAGATAAATAGCAAAGAATCTTCAGCCTAATTAAGACTGAATTGTGACTTGAGACACATTTACACAGAAGAAACTATACATCATTTATTTATTTGAGATGTAAACATTCCGCTTCCTCTTTTACATCAATGCTTGGCCTTGCTTAGCTCTCACATTGCTTAGGATACTCTTTCACATCAAAACTTAATAAAAGAGTGCCACTTCTTTTCTCCCTTTTAGTTATGTATTGAATTAAATATTTGATTAAATATTTAATCAACATATCTTATGATGCCTTTCATTAACCATTTCATGGTGTTTTTATTTTTTCAGTTTTTACTTTGCATCAGTCATGTTTGAGGTAAATAATGCTTATGTGGTTGATATGTAGTTGTTGCATGGACTTAGCCCATCGCGGATTTTTTAATCCCTTTTTCCATTGCTCCTATTTGCCCCTATGTCTGGATCCTTCTTTAATTGAACAGAAGTTGTGTCTTTGCTTGCTATTACCTATATTTTATTTTACTTTTTATTTACGATTCTTTTTTTTTGTACAGGGTCTTACTACTATGCAGATCTGACTCACAGTGATCCTTCTGTTTCCTGCCTCCCAAATGCTGCATTACAGGTATGCGCCCCTGTGCCTGGACTCCATCGCCGGCTTAGAGTGCCTGAGAGTAGGCTTGGCATGGCAGGTGGGGCCAGGAACTGAACCCTGGCCTCTGTGCTTCCCTAAGCAAGCGCTTAGTCAGCTGAGCTACACTGCCGGACCTACATTTTGGGTTTTTCATATGAGAGCAACCATACAACATTTGCTTCTGTGTGTCTGAGGATAGTTCAGTAAAAGCAAATCAATATATTTGATGTACCATATAAACAGAAGCAAGGACAAAACTCACATGATTACCTTAGATTCAGAAGGAGACACTAACAAATTCAATCTTCATTAATCATGAAAAATAACCTGAATAAAATAGCTATAGAAGGAACTTATCTCAATATAATAAAAAGAGTTAGTGATAAAACTTCTGCTGACACTTAGGGGAACCCTGAAAGCTTTCCTTCTAAACTCAGGCACAAAACAAAGATGACCACTATCCCACCCTTATTCCAAGTAGTACTCCAAACATTGTCCAGAGCAACAAGGAGGAGAAAGAAATAAAAGAGGTACATGTAGGAAAGAGTCAAAACTATCATTACCTTCAGATGACATTATCTTCAACATAGAAGACTCAAACATTTCTACCAAAAGACCTCCAGAATTAATAACAAAGATCAGCAATGAAGCAGGATAGAGAACCAACATGTAAAAATCAATAGCATTGTTATTTGTATTTCTGAGTGTGTCTGTGTTCTCATTTGCTTTGTCAACCACAGGGTGATGAATATTAGTCCTTATTCATCCCTACCCTCTCTGACTGAGCCACTTCAGTCCCCTTCCTATGTTATTGCTCCCACTCAGATAAGTGACTCCCATCGTCTTTCCTTCCTAAGCTATCTTTATAAAAACTATGTTTTGAAAAGATATTAGTTTTTGTGTATAGTAGTCTCTGCTATTTCATTTTTGTCTAAAGGTTTGAATTCAAAAAAATTGATGCCATGGGTTTTAATTTGTACTACAAGGGATTCTTTCTACCACACACATTTCATTTCTTTAAAAAGAGATTTCTTGATTGATTCAAAAGTATTGATTTATGAAAGTTCAATGTACTCTGGCTATTCACCTTCTGTATAAAGTGAAATAGGTCTAAGGATTTAAAATAAAAACAAAAATAAATTTAGGGCAGTTCCTTAGCAGAGAAATCTGTTTTATTTATTTTTAATTCATTGGAATAAGCATCTTGAATTCTTAGAATGCTGTTGTTTCTGTCTTTCACTTCTGTGCCTATATCCAAATAGGTGGGCCAATTTTCCTGGCTGACCATTTTTAAAAATGAGAGTAATTATTCCAAAGCATAGGAAGAAGTCAGACATCGTCTGCCCATTCAGAAACAACTGCTACAAGCTCACCATTCAGTTACTTTTCTACTTGGAGAACTACTTACAATAGCCAAACTCACCATCAGCAAAGTCAGTCTTAGCTTATTAAAAGTCATTACTCGTCTGATGCACGTCTTACTGTTTTTTTAAATATTTTCTGTAATATTTGATTTCTGTTACATGTATCATGCTATATTGACTTAGCGGATGCTAAAAGAGTCACGGTGCTATCTCTGTATGGACCAATTCCTTACAATTAACGTATTAATTAAGCATCACAAAACCAGGGATTGAACTCAGGTCTTGGCACTTACCAGAAAAGCGCTATTCTACTGAGCTACCTCCCCAGCCCCATGCACCACAATTGTATAACAAGAAGAATTTAAAGGCTGGCCAGAAAGCTCAGCACTCTAAAGTGCCGCTTAGACAGGAGCAGGACCGGGGTTTGATCCTGGCCTGCTGTGCTAACTTTGTCTGGGGGACATGCTGAGATGATGATTGAGATTGGGCATGCTGGCTCACACCTGTAATCCTAGTACTTGGTAGGCTGAAGTCAGGAGAATCACTACAAATCCAATTTGTGTAGTGAAATGCTGTACTAAATACATTTTAAAAAAGAGAGAGAAAGAAAGAAAAAATAGAAAAATTTAGAAAGAACACTTGGTCAAAGTATTAAAAAAACAGCAAGTTACAGTTCTATACTGGTATTAGTACTGTAGATTCAACTGAAACTTTCATAAAATTAAATTGAAACAGTGAAAGAATGATTTACTAGGTAAAATCCAAACATCAAATTTCAGTGACAACATTTATTTCATGAGTGAAAATATGTACATGTATATATATATATATATATATATATATATATATATATATATATATATGTTAAACTTTA
>PVJA010013624.1:28132-49206 GCA_004027025.1 Myocastor coypus | reverse complement strand
AGTGCCTGCCTGGCAAGTGAAATTCATGAATTCGAACCCTGATCCCACAAAAAAATTAAAACTAAATAAAAATAACAGATCCAAAAGATCCTGTTGCATTAATCTATGGAGATTTTTAATTTTATTTTTTCTTCACTAGTGTATGTTTAAATTAGAGAATAATGTTCAGTTTTGCAAGTTAGCACATGCATACAACGCCTGTGATCATTCTCCAGTCCTTTAATCCTTACCTCTCCTCTCAAAAAGTTTGCCTTCTTGTTTCCTACCCTCTGTCTTTCATTTACTAATTTATTTACTTATGTTTAGGGTTACTGTACTTTGCTTAGCATTATCGTCTCAAGTTAAAAGAATTCCTTTTTATTAACTATAAATAATGTTTGTTGTAAATAGTAGAAATAAAGAAAGTAAAAATAGTGTCCAGGCTTTCAAAGTAAGAAGTCCTTCAAATTGGCTAGAAGTTCTTAGGATGAGGCCCTCCTTGATCGTGTTTTGTTCTACAACATGCAATTAATACTTTAAAGGTCAGAGCTCCTGGAACACAGCCTTCCACCTTCTCCCACCTTACTTTTTGCTTATACAGGGCATTTCCAAAAGTACAATATTCAATATCTACATCAAAATTCTAAACTTGAATTAGAGAAGAATAATTTGATCTTGCTGAATTCAAGCAAATCCAGACCAGCTGCCCTAAGTGAAAAAGCTACTTTGTAAAGTCTCTCCAGCCACCTGGCAATCCCACTGCCAAATGTGAGAAGTCAGGAGAGATGACTGACAATTATTGACAATTTTCATTTTGCTTCATTTTATGGTTTGGAGGATCTCTACAGTGAGAAACTGAGGGAAGGAGAAATCAGCTTAGGATAAATTTAGCTGCTGCACAATTATGTTAATTATCATTTTTTAGGATGCCAGTTCATAATGTTATATTCATAAAATAACTCCAAGCCATATATAAAATATGGAAGTTCTAAACTGGACAAGCAAGGAAAAGAGAGAAAGAAGCAAGGATGCATTCATTGTCACATTGTGACAAAAATATACATGGCCTCAGATATATTGACCTTCGTTAGGCACACTTCTCTTCTTCAAAAGTTAAAGTACTTTTACCATTAACATGCTGCCCGTGCTTCATGGTTGACTTTTACATTATTGCTCTAGCTATTGCTATGCATGCATTATTTATATGGTTGGCTATCATGTAAAAAAAGGCAAGCAATTTACTTGTCAAAACACATTAGAATGCATGACTTTAAATCTGAGTTGCATGGGTTGGTAAAAAGCTATAATAAAGCACTTTGGCTAATATGTTAGTGTTGTGCTGTTTTAGATGGTCACTGCATTGACTGAGAAACCTGTAATCTTTGCTACAGCATTTTGAGTACAATGGTACTGAAAATAATTTACACTATGATTTTAATTACATAATAGTAAACTCTATTACTAGAGGGTTTTTTTCCCAAAAATAAGTTTTAGCATTAGAAAATATGGGAATGTAAAATAAATATCAGTTATAGGAGTTCTAAAATTAATTGCATTATTTGTGTTCTAAACAGTAATTGAAATAATTAGATAATTGAATTATGCCAATAAATAATCAGGAAAAGGGAATATTAAAATAGGGTGACATAGCCACATGTTTTCCTTGATTTTTCTAGTCAGTTAAGCATTACCCGTTAGACGATTTTCTCATTACTACACTAATGTACCATATCTAGAGAATATCTAAATTTATTAACATCTTTCTGGTTTTCACATAAATGTTGGTCAGGCCAATATCTGATTTTTATAACATTTTTAAGATGAGTGCTATGTCTAAGACAGCTGAAAAGAAGTTATATAAGATAAATAGTTCAAGATAATCATTATTCTCAAGCTCAGATGGCCCCAATTTCCTGAGTGTTCTGTTTCCCTTTGGGCAGCACTAGGCAAAGGGAAGTTACAATATATCCACAGGTGAGAGAAGCCTAGGTGAGAAAAAGGCAAGATGCAATGTTTGGCTTCATCTGTTTTAATTCTTATACTTTCTATAAAACTTGGAAGCTTAGTAAACTTTGCATGACAGAGTAAAAATATATAAACTTTTAAAAATAAGTTTACTGAAATAAAACTTTCCAGGATGGTATACTCACGTAGGGCCATGTTTGTGTGCTGCTGTTAGAACACAAGGAAGGATCTTAATTCCAAATACCAAGATATTCCTATACAAAGCAGTTTGGCTCTCCTTCCATAGTGCCAGCAAGCCCTGAAATTATCCACTGAGAATTTAGAAAGAAAGATAGAAATGGTCTTGTTTGTACTTATGGCAGAGCCACTACTTGAGGTAGATTTCCTGTAAATGAATAATAAATCCAAATACATTAGAACACCAATGGGAAAAGGATTGTTGTCATTTGACTTCTACAGGCCCTTAAACTTCTACAAATTTTCCCCTGAGAAGTTTGCTATGTTTCAAGGTGAAAACTGGAAGACTTTCCTCATGTTTACTGCAGAGTGACAAGTAAAGAAAAATCCTTGACCACACGTCCTCTCCCCCACACACATACGTCTTACAACCTCATTGCTAAATTCATTATGCATCACTTTTATTTACTCAGTAAATAAAATTTACAACACAATATTAAGATACGTCCTACAAAGCAAAAAGCAATAGCTTTAGGGAAAAGCAGATTAAAACTTTACATCAGTCTATCATCTAATTATATCATTATATTTATCATTTATCATACAATTTAAAATGTTTCATTATTTATCTAATTTATAATCTATATCATTATATTATATCAGTAAAACTTTGTATTAATTTTAGGAGTATGGCAATTTTCACTGTGATATATTTTCGTATCAATGAGCAAGGAACAGCTTTCCATTTTATTTCTTTGAATGCCAATATGAAAGGTAGATTTTTCTAATTTTTTTCATTGACTTTGTATACAGAAATTTTATTGATTTTTGATTACTGATTTTGTATCTAGCTACACTACTGAATTTGAAATGTATAAGCCTTTTGTTTGAATTTTTGACATCTTATATATATTATCATGTCTTCCCTCAATCAGCATGCACTAAACAAAAATTGAAACGGATCAAAGGCCTTAATATTGAAAAAGCACTAAATCCCCTGAAGGAGATAATCATCAAAAGTCTTGAAGGCAAGAGTGCAGGGGGAGAGTTCATGAACAAAACCCAGATCATGAAGGAAATACTTCAAAGAATCAACAATGGTGTCACATCTCATTAAAAAGCTTCTGCAACCACCCATTCTTAGCTGGGCCTGGTGGTGCACTCCTATAATCCCAGCACTTGGGAGGCTGAGGCAGGAGGATGAGTGCTAGTTCAAGACCAGCCTGGGCTACAAAAGTGAGCTCAAGGCCAGCCTTAACTGCATAGTGAGACCCTGTCTCCAAAAGACAAAAAAAAAAAAAAAAAAAAAATCACCTCTTCTTGTGGTCATGCAAAGACAATCCACAGAATGAGGAAGAAGTTCTAGGTGTCCCTCAAATTACTTATATCTAGAACATATAAAGAACTTAAAATAATCTAACTCCCAAATTTAAAGACCTATTATGGTTTGTGTCTGGATGTCCTCCTGAAGCCTCATGAGATCATGAGGGGTAGATTTCAAACATGGCTAAGCCTAGAGTTTGTGATTGGTTCATTGTCCAGTGCTGGGATTAGGGGTGCGAGTGCTATACTCACCATAGGGAAGATTGCTTGCATATAAGGGAGGAAAGGGGCTTATGCCCTACTTTTGTTTTTGTTGCTCAGGTTATCTTCCACCCACCATGAATGGTTGTTCCTCTACCACCACACCCTTCCTTGGAACCCACTGATTATGGACTGAAACTTCTCCAAATTGAAAGCAAAATAAACCTTTCCTGTTACAACTTTGTGCATCAGGTATTTTGTCTCAGCCTTAAGAGAACAGTAACTAAACAAGACCCAATCCAAAAATAGACATCTGAGAGAATGGCAAATAAATAAATGAAAAAATGGTCAGCACCACTGGTCGTTCAAAATATGCACATTAAAACAACACTGAGATTCTATCTCACCCCAGATAGAATGGCTATCATCAGGAAATCATCCAATATCAACTGTGGGAGGACTTATGGGGAAAAAGGAACTCTTTTCCACTGTTAGGGGGCACGTAGACTGGTGAGGCCACTGTAGAAACTCTTGAGATAAGTAGAAGTGGAAGTCCCACTGGACTCAGCTACTCCTCTTCTGAGTATCTTCCTGGAAGAATTGAAAAGATTCTATCACAATGATATATGTACATTAATGTTTATAAAAGCACAGTTTTAATAACTGAACCTTGAAAACAACGATGTCACCATCAGCTAAGGGAAGAATAAAAATATTTTATATACAATAGAGAATTAGGAGTTATAAAAATGGATAAACCCGAGACATTTCTAGGCAAATGGATCTATTTTGAGACTGCACACTTAAGTGAAATAAATTAGACACACATGTGTAAATATCATTTTATTTCACTGGTATGAGAAATGAAGAGTATATAAGGACTAGAATGTATAATAAATACTATGCAATATGAAGAAACTGTTCAAAAGTAAAGAAATAGGGAATGAGGAAGGGAAAGGTAGGAAGGGAAATAAAGAACAAAATGGATCTGGGGAGATAGCTCAGAGGCTTAAGTGCCTGCCAGACAAGTGCAAGGTCCTGAGTTCAATCCTCAGTACCAAAAAACAAATAACAAACAAACAACAAAGAATAAAATGGAAACAAATCTTTGTAAATAGGGAGAAGATACTGAGTTTAAGAGAGTGGAGGGTAGTGGGACAGAAAGAGGAATCAATGTATATTATACATGGGTACAAATTCATCATGATGGATATAATCTTTATGTAGATCTATAGTATGCCAATAAACTCTTGAAAATCTCTAACGTGTGTATTGTTTGGTGTTACCCTGTTTCTGTCTTTGCTTTTGTTTTTCTTATTCTTTGTTTTTACTCTTCAAAATAAAATAACAAAAGAATAGATAAATAAAAATAAAAAAGGAGAAGATCAAATGTCAGTGGAAGAAATAGTAACTCAGGAACAGATCCACATAAATTTAAACAAATCTTGAGAAAGTGGCAAAAAAAAATGTAATGTTGTGCTTTGTGCGGGGTTTGGGATGAAAGTCGGTGCTTTGACATGCTAGGTGCTCACTATAACATGAGCCAAGTTGCAGATAGAAAGAAAGGAAGTGTAATAGAACAGAGCAGTGTTTTCAGTGAATACCACTGAGAAAATTGATCACAATGTGTAAATGAAGAAAATAAATCTTGTAGTAAATCTTAACCTCACATAAAAATTAACTAAAAAGACCAATGTACTTCGTATTCAAAGTGTAATCATATAGTTATAAAAAAATGCAGGATAAGATTCAAATGACCTTCAATTGGGAAAATTTTAAATACATCAAAGGTATAATTCATTAATGAAAATAATGTCATGCATGAAACTGAAATTGGAAACTTCTGCGGGAGCACCCACTCGGGACCCCCTCCTGCCTCTCTCTTGGACAGGAGCTTTCTTTCCCTCAACAAATATGTTCTGCTCATTACCTCCATTTGTTCCTAACATTCATTCTTTGGTTTTAAAGAACACAAACGTCCCAGGCTCGGGGATCGAACTCAGGTCCTTGCGTTTGCCAGGAAAGAGTCTACTAGATCCAACTGGTCTTGATCCACCTCTTTACAACCTCCAAAGAGCTCGGATTATAGGCATGTGCTACCATGCCCAGTCTCAGTTGCCATTTCAGCGCGCCCCGGGATGGGGCAGGGACAGCACAGCAGGTCCCGGGGGATCAAATCCCTGGTCCCTGAAACCTGCTTGCAGGCGCTTTAAACTGCTGAGCTATTTGATCAGCCCTTTCAGAAGGTGAAACATAAATAAATTTCATTATTTATCCAAAAAAAAAAAAAAAGCCCTTTTGAAGCTTCTGTCCCATAAATGACAATGAGAAGATAAGCCGCAGATTGGAAGAACTATTTTCCAAACATATATCTAACAAAAGACTGATACCCAAATCATACAAAGAACTTTTACATTTGAAAATTAAGAAAATTAACAATCAATTAAGAAATGGATAAAAAGATCTAGAGAACTCACCAAATATGATTAAAAAAAAGTGAGCACAAAGTGTTCACCATCTAAGTCGTTATCAAGTGTAACAGTGAAGCAAGCATAAGAAAGCAATAAATGTGAATCAGAATGGTAAAGGTCTAAAAACGTAAGAACATCAAATTCTGGAATGGATATAACAAAAAACCCTTTGTAATTGGAAATGTGAAATTCTTTAAACCCAATGGGAGGAAGTTTGGCAGTCTCTCTGTCTCTCTGTCTCTGTCTCTGTCTCTGTCTCTCTCCCTTGCCTGCCTGCCTGCCTGCCTCCCTCCCCCCGTTCCCTCCCTCCCTTCCTCCCTCCATTCCTTCTTTCCTTCCTTCCTTCATTCCTTCCATTTTTTTTCTCTATATATGGGACAAGGTCGACAGGATCTACAAGGTCTTACTACATAGGTCGGACTTGATTCTCCTGTTTTCAGGCTCCCAAAGTGCTGGGATTATAGGCGCGTGCCACCACATCCAGTCTCAGTCACCTTCTCAGTGTCCCTCACCCTGGGGCGGGGCGGGCAGGGTATGCCAGGGATCTCATCGGCAGCTGTACTCTACCAAAGCAGATGCTTTAGTCTTCTGAGCTATCAGGCTGGCCTTATTTGACAGTTTCTAACAACAGTTAATAATACAATGCAATCCAGATTTGAACATTTGCCTATTTATACAACTCATTTGAAAACTTAGCATCTAAAAAATAATTGTTCACAAATGTTTATAGTTGCATCATTTATTATTGTGACATTTTAATCAACCAAGATATCCTTCAATTATTAAATGTATAAATAAATAGAAGCATACATACAGTAGTGTATAGCAGTAAAAAAGAAATAAACTAGGAAACTGTGAAACATCTGAAGGAAAATGGAATGCATATTAGGTGAAGCAAGCCCACCTGAAAAGACAATGACTGATTCTAGCTCTATAGTATTCTGGAGAAGACAGGTTAGAGATGTCAATAGCTGTAGGACTTAAAAGGTAAGAAGGATGAAGAATGGGAATGCAGAGGATGTTCACAGTGGAAAATTTTGTCTAGGATATTCTTATAATGCATACACATAATTAGCCAATCTGCACCCTCATGTACATTATGTGTGTTTGGGTATAATTTGTCAATGTTGGTTAAATATTTGCAATAATTTTGCTCTGAGAGGTGTTGTTGAGATACTGGAGTGCGTGCGTGTGTGTGTGTGTGTGTGTGTGTGTGTGTGGCAAGAGAGTTTGCATACAGGAACTCTACTTTCAATCATCCATGAACCTAAAATTGCTCCAAAACTATGTGTATTAAAAATAAATGTAACATAGAAAGCTTAAATAAATGTAACTGTTCTTAAAACAATGAACAAAACACACTCTATGCTAATAATAGACTACACTATGTCAATCTAAAGGAAGGCAATGCAAGTTGATAGCAGCTGGCTTTTTAAAAAACTAAAATATCCTTTTGATAAGTATCTGATTTTATCTTTTTCATATTTTCTAATGCCCACCATGTATTATAAGATTTGGCTTATGAAACTGTAGTTTCTATCATTTGCACAGCGTTCTCTGCTATATTATATAATGATACTTTGGCTAGATTTATCTACAATCTGTTGTTTTAATAACACAAATGCATTAAGCAAATGGGCTAAAATGGAATTATAGCTACAGATGCTCAATTCTTACTTTTCCATTTTGATTCTTATTATCAGACTACCGGTGGTCTTCTCTGATCAACTTATCCAAATGACAATTGTAAGCAACATGTTTACATGTCTGTATATCTCTACAAAGTTGTATATGGCTGTATAAATGTCTTCATTTGGCTCTTTTAAGCACTCAATAAATTAACAGATTTTACTCAGGAGCAGAGTCCTTTATTGAATGATACTGCATTTAGATTCTTTCAAAATTAGATAAATAGGTAAAATTAAATAATTTAAAAATATATCTTATACTTGCTTTATCAAGCTTGAAAATGTGTCATTTATGCTTTATTTCAGCTGACATACAGATATAATATTGTTTGTGTATTTAATAAATAAAATTATTCCAAATTAAATAAATATGGGATATGTAATGCCTACCACACCAACAATTGTAAAGTTGCTCCCAGTCCCCATTTACGGTGTATTTGCCATCCACCTCTTCCCAGTTCTAGCCTGATTCCTCAAGTTTTCCTCCAAGCTCTGATTTTTCCACATGTGCCTATACTTTAGAATAATGGGACTACAGTTATTCTCTGATATATAATCTATCTAAAGACCTTTCTACAAAAAATATTAATAATGAAAAATAGTTGTTTTTTCTGCCTAAGACAAAGTAGAATGCAAGAAAATGAACTACTTTTCATTTTACAAGTATAATTAGACTGAAACAATTCTAATTCAATACTTTGTAAAATATAAATTATTTTTTCTCATTCACATCTCAAGAACCTCAAAATTAGACATACTATAGTGGCAAAGATCAAATTGAAGTCTCTAATAAACCTTATCTTAGAATCTAGAAAAATATCTACAAAAAAAGACTTCTGTTGAGACTTAAGAAATGTCAATGGCCTTATTGCAGCTCTCCTAGACAGAGGTTCTTGTAGAAATTTTAAAGACCAGAGTAAAAGTCTTATCTTAAAGTGCTGCCTTCATGAGATCTGACAGAGGATGCAGTTTAAAGTGAAAAGAACTGTTTGCTTTCACATCTTAAAGGCAATTTCCTTTGTAAAAGAAACTATGATTTAGGCTGTGGATCTGGATCTCAGATAACAGTCTCATTATGTGAAAATAATCAATTCTTAGTAGTGGAAAGAGGCTCTGCCCATATAAGACGTTGATCATTGAACAGACAAATAAGCAATGTGTGTCCATCTGGATTTTAAGGACTTGCAGGAGGAACTAATAAGGAGAAGTAACTTCAACATGTACTTTGATTTCTTCCATCCACTGATGTTAACTTTCCTTATCTCCCAGGGAGATATTAGATGTATAAGAATGAAACACTTGTCTTTTTTTTCGGTGGGTTTCTCAAACCCCCAGAGGTGCTGCAAGATTTCATTGGCCCTTAGGCTCTATTGATTAGGTGGGGGTTCCTGAGCTTTAATATTCAGCTTGAAGGTACACTGAGGGAGGAATCTTGTGGTCAAAGGCAAAACTATGATGAATTAAAGATAACTTTAAAAATAATGTACTCATTTTATTTATTTTTTTATTTTTGACTAGTACATATTCACAGTGCATAATGAAGACATTCATCATGGAAAGTTGGTACGTGTATATAGCACATTATATATTCTTTAATATTCCATTTCATCACTTGACCCTCAAGAAATGAAGGGGACCCGCCTTGAATCAAACCAGGCCCTTGAATTTGGTTAAATTGTACTGGAAATTTTCAGCAGTGGGCCTTCACAGGTTTGATGGCAAGTGATAAATATAGGAGAGATGGTGGTGAAAATGTGTGTGCTACTAAACTAATGGACATGTGACTGTGCATTTGTCGAACTCCTAAAACATAAAGAAACAATAAATGCAACTATTATGATTTGCTTCTCTGTGTGTTGCCTCAAAATTCACATACATTAGCGCTTTGTGGAATGCATAACTGCTTCTGAGTAATGAAATAGAATGCCTGGTTGAAGAAGTATTTAAGTAATATGTTGAAGATCTGGCTGGGCTTACTTTGACTACTTAAAGTAAACTGACGGAAGAAATTATTTAAAGATGGATTTTGTTTTTTGAAAGAGAAGAACTTAAAATTTTTGAAAACTTTCAGCTTATAAATACTTAGGGGAATGAGAATGCTCCCTCCCTCAGGAAGGGAACATAACCAAAAGACTGATAAGGAGATAATATGAATGGATATTAGCAGTAACCTTCTCTATTCATCATTAACATGGAAAATGACCAGCAGTCATTTGTGGAGATCATCACAGTGATACCTTCAAGAGAAATGTCTACAGAAGTACTAGAGATATCTGGAGGACCTCAGGATTCTCTGCCTAAACTATGTCCTGGCTCCCTTATCAAGCTCTTCAACGATTGCTTGATCCCATAGTCACCAGTATTGTATGTAGTGCATGCAGAAAACCTGCGAGGAGAAAAATAACTGCTATTCCTTAGATCCAAAAGGATGCCTCAGAGAATTGCAGGACCCAGGTGGAAAAATGCTGTGGGGAAAGCCACACAAGGCTACAGAGAGAGAGAGATCACAGGCACAATAGCCCAGGAGACAGGATCCTCTCCCTCAGAGCAATGGTCCTGGAGGGCAGAACTTTGAAGCAAATGGACCTGTCATTATTTTTCTTTCTTACTTCTCCCTTTTGGAATTAGAGCATCTATACTATACTTGTGCCACCAATTGTATCATAGCAATTTTCCTCTGATTGAATCTTACCTTGCATGTCACTCACATCTGACTTCCAGGATATTTAGAGGAAACTCTTGGACTCTCAACTTCGAGGTTGCTGCAATAAAGTAAAACTTGTAAAAGTATTCGTGTGGAATTAGTGCAATTTCCACCTGAGAAAGCTGTGTCATGAGGAAAAGGGCACATGGGCCTGTATATTTGTGTCTTTTGCCAAAATTCATGCATAGAACAACTCTTGCCATAATAGCATTAAAGAAGAGCATTTAGAGATGAGTAGCTCAAAGGGGAAAGCCCTGAATAATGGGATCAGTGAGTGTATAAAAGGGGTCTTAAAAATATACCTTGCCCTTTCACTATGTGAAGACATAGGCAAAGGACACTGTCTATGATCCAGAAAAAGGAGCCTGACAAGTTACTAAGTCTGGTAACATATTAATCTTGGATATTCTAGGCTTGAGTTGTGAGAAATTAATTTGTGTTATTGATAAACCCCTGTGGTTATAGCCTCTGGTATGAAATGTCAAATGAACCAAGATACAACTTTGTTGTACAATCTTAATTTTAATTAATAACAATGAACAACATAAGTTTATCAATTATTATGAATATATCACACTAAAAACCATGTGTCGTGTCTGTTATAAACTTGATGATAACATTCATATGAAGTTAATCCTGTCATAAAATTGTTACCAAATTTGTGTTCAGTGATGAAGAAAAAATGATCGCATATATCAGATACATATATGTAAATATATGCATATATATAAACTATCTATCTGTAAATAATTAAAGCTGAGAAAATGACTAGATTTGTTAGAATAAGGGACATTTTTGTGGCTTATTTTTGAGATCAGTGCATTTAACAGCAGACAGTAGAATATTATTATATTCAAAATTATTGTATTTGAATTTTACTGGTATAGGATTATTTTTCTACTAGTAGAGTAATTAATGTTTGTATATTAGCAATGCACATAATTGCAGTAGAAGCCATGATTTAAATTCTAGGCATCATATAATCTCCAGTTTCTGATAGAATGTGAGTCATGTAACTCTCTTTAATTGTTTCAAAAATAATTCTTAATGAGAAAAACAGACAAGACTTTGGAGTACTGTATAATGAAAAATAGTATTTAAAGTATACTGGGTATATAAATTGCTATATTTCATTAACAGTAATATATTCTTAGCTCTAAAGTTATAAAATGATTCCATCTTTCTTATAGTAAGGGCTTTTCTTATAAATAATAATTATTTTATTACTCTGATAGCAACTCATTACTAATACATTATGTTACAAAATTGAGTACTATGTTATACGAATATAAAAAAAAGTATCTTCACCATTTTAAGTTAAGCATATGTGAAGAATACATTTCTAGACTTAAAGAAAATAAGCACAGTAAAACTTGTAGAATAAAATAGATTTCAAGTAACAATCAAAACTTTTCGAAATTTTGTACCTTTCTTTTAACAATGCCCTATTTTTGGAATGTATATTTCCTGAGCTTTGGAACATTTATCTCACCTCCTACACGTCTAGTAGGAACAATTAGTTTGAAATGAGTGGCAGTGTACACTCATATAAATAAAGGTCTTCAAGCTTCATTTTAAAAATGTGCTACTGTAACTTACAATGGCATCATTCTAATTTTGACATCTTAATTCTGTCTCCATAGGTTTGCTTTGACAATGTTTTGTTGTGTTTTGACACTGTTTGTAGTTTTATTTCAAAGCCTTAGAATTTTAATTCATTGTTTCATATCATACGCACAATGGCAGTCAATTAAAAACAATTCCTACTTTGGAATGGAAAAATGTACTTTGATATTTGACGGATGATATTTACATCATTCCCATGAGAAATAAGTGTGATTCAGTTATGTAAACTTTACATCTGTTTTCTCCCATTTATATGTGACAGAAAATTAATTTTGTATTTATTTTCTTGTCTTTCCTCAACTTTTCTTTCTTTTTATAATTTTGCATGCATATATCTGGTAATCTGAACAAATAATCTGAAGATAACAGCGTGCAATACAACAAATACTGTTGAATTCTTATTATTTTGTTTGAGGAAATTCTGTATCTTTTCTAATTTTCATTTTATATTATGCTATATTCTATTTAAAATTTTTTAAAAATAAAAAAACATATATTTTCACTTCGTGATTTAGGTTTGTACCAGTGAGCTTAATAACATTATGAATGTATTAAACCTTGGTCAATAATGATATTTAACTTTCAAAAGATATGTGAATAAAGTTTAATATATGGTGAAAGTAAATTTTCCTATGCATTCAAAGCTATTATATTTGAGGAAAGTTTTCAATATTTAGTAGTGTTAAGAGTCTCACATGGCTCAGAACAACAGTGGACAGCATTCTTGAATCCACTGACTATATGAAAAAGCTCTCACTTTAAGTATCCATCCGTATTATTGATTCATTGTATAAAAGTGTCTCAGAATTAAGTGAATCTTAAAATTAATGACTTTTAATATACAAAAATGATTCACTCACTGTTACATCCTGACTAGGAAGCAATTTCATCATTGGTAAGTTGTCGAAAGGGTCACATCTCAACTTTAAACACGTGTGTATTAAAATGATTTTAATCAAAATCTATGAAATCAAATAAAGTACAATCTTTTAGTAAATTACAAAAAGTTTATATGAGATGAATGTTCTACTATCCACACTTTCGCATACCTAGGCCAGAGTTATCTATGTATATATGTGATATGTACTCATATGGAGTGACATAGAATTTCCTACCACTCTAACAGGTGTTCTAAAAATATGTTGTTGGAAGATCAAATTCTAATGTTTAACAATATGCAAGTGTATTTTGTGAATGTCTAAGGTGTTTATGGAGACACTGACACTGATAATTAGACTTAGTAGAAAAGTTCAGCCCTGACCAATGCAGTACTATAACTTCCAGTTGAGTTGGGACTTGCAGAGACTAAGGAAGCCGATGCAAGAGGAATTTCCTCTTTGCTTGAATTTCGTACTTTTTTGCTTTTGAACCTCCAAGTTCCTCACTTCTAGGCCTATGGGTTCAGACTGATATTTTCTGTCCCCGAATCACATGTGATAATTCCCACAACTGTTAACCTTTGTATCTTTTATCTCTTCTTCTTTATATTTTTTTAGAAAAATTGGGGGGCCAGCGGAATGGCTCAGTGATCTAAAGCACCTGCTTGGGAAAGCTTGGGAGGCTTCAGGGACCACGGTTTGATCCTCAGCACCACATGCTGCGTGAGCCCTGCCTTCGGGGTGGGCTGAGCCAGCCATAAAAATGAGTGAATAAACAAACAAAGGTTCTGAAACAAGAAAAAAAAATTTTTTCTTAAAAAAAAAAATGAAAAATTAAAGAAACCTGACTAATGAACCACCATCAGATTCTATTACTTTCTATAGAGCATTAAGTACTAATTTAGGCAATCATACTAATTCATCAAAGTCTTTTCAAATACTGATTCTACTAAGTAATATGTTCACTATTCATTTAAATATAATGCTATCCACTTAATAATTGAAGATGACCTCTACTTCTCCATTGGCTACTTAAATCTAATTGAAAATAATGACTAAGAATGGTGGCTTTGTACTATCATATGCTGGCTGGGAATGAACCTTCAGATGCACATGGAAGATCATAGCTTCACCTCTACTAAGAGACTATTCTAAACTATGCTACATTGCTGCATTTACTCCTTTTCTTCAAGTTATCTCAAGCTTTTTCTTCGTCATTTCTGAATTATTTAGGCTTGTCTAATCTTTGAGTTTTATGATTCCATTGAATAGCTTTACATACACACACACACACACACACACACACACACACATTTGCACAGAGTTACAAATATCTCATAATAGGGCCAGCCAAATATCTCAGCAGATTAAAGCTTATGCAAGTAGGCACAGGGACCGGGGGTTTGATCCGAGGGCCTGCCATTCCAGCCTTACCCCTGGGACGTGCTGAGATGGCAATTGAGGTTGGACACAGTGGTGCGCACTTGTAATCCCAATTCTTGGGAGGCTGTAAACAGGCATCACTATGAGACTGATCTAATAGTGAGACCTTGAAGATCTTGTAGAACCTTGCCTAAAATTCAAAAAATAAAAAAAAAAAAAAAATTAAAATCTCAAAAATTAAGTCACTTTTCGAAACACAAGGACCTAGATAACCTTGAGAAGGTACATTGAAAGTAAGTTTGGCATAGTGAAGCAAGATACAAACACATTACATCAGCATTAATTTTGTCTCTGTAAGATGTAGGTGATGGTACATGTTTGGCACATGTGAGATGGATGATTCTAAAGATCTATTGATGCTAATTTTAGTGAGAACATGTTATTTTCTTAGTGGCAGTATTTCTTTTTTTTTTTTTTGTCTTTTTGAGACAGGGTCTCACTATGCAGTTGAGGCTGGTCCTGAGCTCACTTTTGTAGCCCAGGCTGGTCTCAAACTCACACCAATCCTCCTGCCTCAGCTTCCCAAGTGCTGGGATTACAGGCGTGAGCCACCACGCCCGGCCAGTGGCAGTATTATTTTAATAGTAATATTTCTTATCTTTATGATCAATTTTGTTAAAAGGTATGTTTTGTTCTGTTTTTTCTTTGTACATTATCTCCTACACATAAAAACAAATAATCGCATAATATTTACATATGAATGGATTTCAGGTCCATGTTTATATGTCATTCTTCTTTCATTACCAAGATATTATCAAGAAAATTACTTGTATTTGTTAAAATAACATTTTTAATGTTTCAAAAGAAATGTGTGTGCAAAGTCAAACATAATCATACCATCTCAAATATTATTCTAAAACATATTAAGACTTTTAAGACTTGTTAAAACTAATTGATGAAGGAAAAATTATTGTGGTTAGAGCCCACTTATGTGTCTCACATGGACAGAAGTGCCCAGCACAAGCTCAAGGGTTCTGCCCTCTGGATGCAGCCCCCCATGAACTCCAAGCTCATGTTCTACTTTCCCTTGACACAGAGTGGCAGAGGTGCTGACCTACTGGTCTACATGATCACAGGAGTGAGGTAAGATCTAAAAAAGAGAAAAGTAAGGTTCAAATAGTCAAAATCTTCAGGAAAAAATTATCAGACCAGAACTAACCCACAATATTAGCCCCAAGGAAAGTCCATAGCTTCAGTACATTACAAAAACATCGCTGGGTTTTATTTTGAAAGTGACTCCTTCACTGTGAGCTAGAGGAGAAGAAATTCCGTGAAATGCCTGTCATACTTCCATACAGTGTTTAATGAGGCTCCACTTGGAGGGAGAGTTGTTTAAAATGAAGTCACAGAGCTTCACTTCAGGATTTCCAATATAATTTTCTGACAGTGAGTGGATGAAAGACAATAGAGGACAATCATAAAGAGACTGTGGGCTAGATGTAGATCCCATAAGTTTAAAATCAGGTCAGGCAGGAAATGAACTCTTCCTCTTAGGCTGGAAAATAAGGACCACTGATTGTGGTTTCAGTGGATGGTGGATATGAAAGTGGCAACAGTTTACTAGAATCATCCCATGACCTACATCTGGCAGATACCAGAGGCCTGACTGCTTGTCCCATCTGCCTACACAAGCACGGACACAGGAGAGCTGGAAATAGGCTGAGTTGAAAAAACAGAGGGGTCACTTAGTGAGAGAGAGGGATATCACAAAACCACATGTGGTACACTTATGTGGAGAAAATTATGACTTACTGCATTTCCAACTTTCAGATTCATTTATTTTTGTTATTTTTTTCAGATTCACTCATTTAAATTACTCTTTCAAACAACACAGAAAAAATATTTTAATTAACTCAGTTTATCTTCTGCTATCTCATTAATTTAGTTCTTGAAATTGGAAGCTAATTTTCCTTTTTCAACTTTTTATTTTTTCATTTTTCTTTCAGTTGTACTACTTCTTCATTTTTATTATTTTTCTTGTTCGTTTTATATTATATTGTTATCTAATACTATTATATTGTATTTATTATATTATTATTTATTATTATATATAATATATATTATATTATATTATATTATATTATATTATATTATATTATATTATATTATATTGTTATCTAATACTATATTGTTATCTAATACTAAGTAAGATACTTTATCTCATTTTCTCTCCGGTTTTTCAAATTCCATTAGCTAATATTTCAAGTTTTCCTTTCACATTCTCCAAATCCCCATCCTCTCCCTCTTCATTAGTATAATTCGTAAATTTTATGGATATTTAGATAGTGAACACTATGCTATTAGTCTTGAATAGTTTTATTTTTAATAGAGATAAAATTGCTTTTATTGGATATTTTTTGTAGATATATTATTTTTATTACTTACAAACTATATTTGTAGATCTCTAGGGTGATCTATTATTGATTCAAAAGGCATGTGTATCTTTGATGGTATTATTGTTGCTGATATTATTGTTGTAGCCAAGGTGTTATTGTCACTGTTTTCTGTGTAGGACAATACCTGGATTACCTTTGAATGATTAGCAGTATGGAGGTATATTCTAGGAGAACTGGGTACTGGCCTAAATACATTGCAGCTTCTCCACCCCAATAAACAGAAGTGATTAAATTCTGGGACAGATGAAAAACTCTACCTTTTGTCACACAAGGAGAGCATCACTGGAAAGCTGACATAACTTAAGATATTTTCATAGTATTAACAAAGTCACTATAATCAAACCAAAAGCCTCAATAAAAAAATATAAATGACAAAAACAAGAAATAAAATATGGAAAACTAAGGCAACAGAATTGATAAAGATATAAGTTGTTTTCAAGATAAAGAACACCTCAAGAGATTCATGACCACAAACCCAGAACTCCAAAAAGTTTTAATGAACCACCAAGAAAGAGACAATAAACTAATGAACACATGATGTTTGGTAAATAGTTAAATAAAAGGAACAAAAAAAAAAAAAAAAAAAAAAAAAAAAAAAAAAAAAAAAAAAAAAAAAAAAAAAAAAAAAAAAAAAAAAAAAAAAAAAAAAAAAAAAAAAAAAAAAAAAAAAGAAATCAGCAACAAGAAGATAATGCAATACCATGAATAAGTCAATGTCTTTTTATTAATAATAACTCTCAAAATGACTTGTCTCGGTTGTCTAATCAAAAGACCCAGGTTGTAAGAATGGATCCAGAAACAAAATTCAGTGATATACTGGGTATAGCAATTATATTTAAAACAAAAAAGTTATAGATTATAAATAAAAGGATTAAAAATGAAACCCCATGTAATGGGAAGCCCACAAAAGCAGGAATAGCTATGTCATTTTCACATGAAGTGGACTTCTTCAGAAAACTGATCTGAAGAGTCCAAGAAGATTACTACATATTGATTAAAACAGCCATGAAAGAAGAGATAATATGCACATAACAACCACCATGCTAGTTTCCTATAATAAGCACTAATAAGCATAAAAGTTAACATAAATAAAAACACAATTATAGTGGGCAACCTCAATATTGCATCATCACCAATAGATTATCTAGACAAAAATCACTAATGAAATAAGAGAACTCATCGAGACCTCTTAACAAGTGGACATAATGGACATATACAGTGTCCCACAAAAAAGAAAGAACATTCTTTTCAGCAGTACATGAAATTTTCCTCACAATAAATTTTATACTAACTAGCAAACATTTTTGAACTCAAAGAATTTAAATTATACCATACATATAACAAATGGTAGCACAATGAAACTAGAACTCAATGTCAAAAAACTCACAAAATATGTGCAAATATACGAATACTGAACAATATAATCTTACAAAAGAAACAAAGGAGAATCAGCAAGATGACTATGTAGATTAGGTATCTGATCAGGCAAATGCAGGGGTGACAGTTCGTCCACCACATCACTTGTCACATTGGCCCTGCCGGCCACAGGAGTAAGGTGCATGCTTGTCATCACAGCACAGGAGAGGCTGAAAATAGAGAGATCACTATGAGTCTGGGCTGCATAGTGAGACTCAGTACCAAATGTAGACGAAAGAAAGAAAGAAAGAAAGACAGAAAAGAAAGAAAGAAAGAAAGAAAGAAAAAAAGAAAGAAAGAAAAAAAGAAAGAAAGAAAAAAGAGAGAGAAATACAGAAGTTCCTATATTTAAGTGATGATTCCAGTATGACATTCCAAAATTTATGGGATAGAGTAAAACACTTCTGAGAAAGAAGATCATTTTTGTGAATGCCCATGTCAGAAAAAAATGGCAAGTTGAAATAACTAATCTAACAATGCAGCTTAAGCCTAAGAAAAATTGGGATTTTAAGCTGATCTAAGAAAGGAAATTACAAATATCTGAGTATGAATGAGTGAAATGCAAAATTCAAAGATAAAAAAAACTGATAAACTAAAGCTGATTTCCCAGAAGAATAAAAATAAAAAGTTCTTGGCCAATTTATCACAAAAAGTAGGAGAATATGAAGAATAATATTAATGTAATTACAAATGTAAAAACTGAGGATAGCAAATAGCTCAGCAGGTTAAACTTCCTGCTTAGGTAAGCTTAGGCAGGCTCAAGGGATGGTGGTTCGATCTCCAGTATGACATGCTGCAAGAGCCCTGCACTCAGGGTGGGCTGACCTGGCAGAAAAAAAAAAAGATTAAAAAAATAAAGGAAATGAGAAGTGTCAAAATTAATGACAAAATACACACTGCTCAAATTCAAGAGATTATTAGTAGTTATATGGTAAACCTGTAAACTACTAAATTAAAGAATTCACAGTAAATGAATAGACTCCTAGTTGCACATGACTTACCAAAACTTGAACCAAGAAGATTTTAAAAACTTGAATAATCCAAAAATACAAAATGTAATTGAACAAGTAATAAAACTATACCTACCAACTAAGAAAAGTCTAACTATTGATTGATTCACTGGTGACTTCTATAAGACCTTCAGAAGTCCAGGAATATAGCTAAGGAGCACAAACACCTGCCTGATAAGTCCCTAGTTTAAATATTAAAAAAGACCTTTATAAGGAAGGTAATACACTAAACTCTTAAATAACATTGAGAGTTATTCAATCATTCCTAGAGGCTGTCATTGCCATGATTATCATGTTTCCAAAACCAGTAAAAGATCCAACATATAAAAGAACAACAGTCCTGTTTAATGAACAAAAATCTTCAACAAGATATTGGCATATAATATGCAATAAGTCAATTAGGCTTCATTTAAAAGATGCAAGGATGATTCAACATATACATACAAATAACTATAATACATCACCTAAACAGAAGCCAGGACAAAAGTCGCACAGTTGGGCTGGGGAGATAGTTCAGGGGCACAAGTGCTTGCCTGGCAAGTACAAGGCCCTGAGTTTGATCTCTTGTTGCAGGAAACAAACCACCAAAAAAAAAAAAGCAATCGGACTGGCTAGATAGCTCAGCAGACTGAAGCACCTGCTTAGGGAGTCCCAGAGACCACCGTTCAATCCCTATTGTGCTGTGCCAGCGCCACCCCTGGGGAGAGCTGAGAGAGTGATTGAGACTGGGTGTGGTGATGCATATCTGTAATCCCAGTGCTTGGGAGGCTGAAAAGAGAAGGATCACTATGAGTTTGCTCTGTGTAGTGAGACCCTACAGACACTGTACTAAATACATAAAAAAAAAGAAATCACACAATTATTTTAATATATGTAGGAAAAGCCTTTAAAATATGAAATATCTATTCATGTTTTAAAAAGCATGAAAATGTTTCTTCCCCATTCAGAATTCAGACCAGTGGGCATGCACGTAAGAACACTTGGACTGAACAAACCATGCCACTGGAAATTCTTCTTCCCCCAGAACCCAGTCCAGGCATCTGCTGTGGAACCCTGAAGCAAAATTTCCTGCAGAGAGGTCCAGGAGTCTGACGCTTCCAGCTACTCCAGGGCTGAAAATCTCCAGAAAAAAAAATGGCTATCATAAAGAAATCAAACAACATCAATGTGGGGAGGCTGAGGAGAAAAAGGAATACTTCTCCACTGTTGACAGGAATGCAGACTGGTAGAACCCTTACGGAGAGCATTATGGAGACTCCTTAAAAAACTAGAATTGGAAATCCCATTCCACTCAGCTATTCCCCTACAGGGAATTTTCCAGAAGAACTGAAAAAATCATACCATAGTGACATTTGTGTATCTATGTTTATAACAGCACAATTTGTGATAGCCAAATTTTGGAAACAACCAAAATGACTGTCACCTGAAGAATGGATGAAAAAGATGTGGTTTTTTTATACCAGGGAATATTACTCAGCTATAAATAATGATAAACTTGTAGCCTCCATATTTATCAAATGTATCTTGAACATATACCCATAAGTGAAATAAACCAGACCTACATATATAAACATCGTATAGTCTCCCTAGCATATAAACTCAAAAGCATAAATAAAAATGGAAAGGCATAACACAGCTAAATGGAAATCAACTTAAGCATGAAAGCATTATGAGACAGCAAGCACAAAATTTAGGAAACATGCCAGGAGCAGAATCATGTGCTTATATATACAGCATGTTTTAGATAATGGTCCTAAAAATCTCCAACAGATTTTTCACACTGAGAATAACAATCTA
>PVJA010013624.1:0-28032 GCA_004027025.1 Myocastor coypus | reverse complement strand
AAGGGTGCGGAGGGTGTTTGCACACTCTGAACTGAAGAATTCAATCCCGAGGTCTAGACTTCACTGCAGCACTCTGTGTTAAGTCTCTATCCATCGGTTGATGGGCCTGTGATGGAAGACTGAAGTGTCTGTAATGGACGCTGAAGAGTCGGCAATGGATGGCCAAAGATCCAAGCTGTAGGCTGAAGAGTCTGCACTGCAAGCCGGATGATGAAGTATAGGCCAAATGCGAAGACAGAAGCTTCTCAGAGGAAGTGAAGTCTTGACTCCTTCCTCAGTCCTTTAAAAAATCTCTTTGTGCTCAGTCATTCTGACCTGGGCCCACTGTGCCCTAGGGTGGAACCAATCATACCCCGGGATGGGCCCTTGATCCCGCTATTAGGGAGGAACCAATCATATCCTAGGCAGGCCCTAGTCACGCTCCAGGGAGGAACCAATTGTACCCCACTGCGGGGCTCCCACCAACAGGGAACAGGGCTGCTGAGTTATTCAGCCAAGTTGACACGATGTATCAACCGCTACAGTTATATTTCTAAATTTCTGTGTAAATGTGTAACTTTTTTAAAATCACATTCTATAAAGATTTATTAAAATACCAATGATTGATGGAAAATACCAGTTCCACATTAAGCCTAAGGCACTGGATATTCAAAAAGACAGTGATGTTAAGCTCAAGTACCTATGTTACAGAGTAATAGTACACTAAACTTCTCTTCTAGAAGGTTAACAACTTAAGTTTTCAGAGCAAAAAATTAGAGAAAAAGAAGGGCTATAAAGATAGCCAGTATTTTGGCCTTAGCCCTTCAAGGTAAGTGAAGACTCAGGACATAAGAAAACCTGTGCTGTAACATCCTATAGCTCAGTGGTGTCCCAAATTTTCTGTTCAAGTCAAGGAGATAATGGGGCCACAGGGGAAAGGGATTGATGATGTACAGTGTGCCTAAGGAGAGTCATCTAGAGAGAAAACATTCTTTCAAGCTTCCAGAGATCAAGCTGGTCAAGCAATGACAGTGACTCAACCAGACAGCTGACAGTGACAAAAGTTCTAAAAAATGCTATACATGGTTTCAAGGTAAATACTGAGAGAATTTAACTGACCTTGTCCAATACAGTAGTAAATGCAACCTGATACTGGCAAAATACCCAATACCCACAATTCAGGAAGGAATGGTTTATTTAGCTCACAGTCTGTGGAGGTTTTCAGCTGGCTCTAAGGCATAGTGCCACATGGCAGAGGGCAGCAGATCATGGAGGTAGGAAATAGCAAAATAGTAAGAGATAAAAGAGAGGAGCAGTGGCTGTGGCTGCTAGAAAGCCCCTCTCCCTTCCTCATATTGTATTCAGACCATCTGCTCCAGAGTGAGTACAGTACTCACACCCATACTCTCAGTGTTAGATCATGAATTAATCATGAACTCTAGAAGCCCACCCCAGTGACTGTCTGAGGTTTTGTTTGGGGGACAGCTAGACACAAAACATAACACAGATGCAGTATGTGGATCCCTGAAACAAATCAGAGGAGCAAGAATGAGCTCTAGGCACATATATCTACTTGATTTTGGTCAAATGGCCCCAAAATATAACATGATTGAAAACAGCATCTTTAATCAGTGGTACTGGAGGAAAAAATGGCTGTCATACATAGTGCATATATCTCCCCGATAGCAAAATAAATGAAAATGAAAATTTTAAAATAAGCTTACTTTGCTGGAAGATAAATTGATTAAAAGACATAGCCAGAGGTAAAGATTTCCTGAACAGAAGCCCAGCTACAGAAAAATAATATCGACATCAACAAATAGTTCTCTATCATATTATAAACTGTCTGTATAGAAAAAGAAACAAGCAAGCATGAGTAGACAAGCTACAGAAGGGAAAAATACTTTTGCAAGCTATTCCTTAGACAGAGGACTAAGATCTAAAACACATAAAGAACTCTCAATATTAGGCCCTCAAAAATAAAAGTCCCAATCAAAAACTATACAGCTCAAATAAATGGGCTTGTCTCATAATAAGAAGTAAAAATAGAAATACATATAGGAGAAAAGGTTCCACACCTTTGGCCATCAAGGAAATACTGGGTGAAACAGCACTAAGAGTCTATCCTATTCAAAAAATAATAACTTTCTTCAAGAAGTCAAATAATAATACATATTGGCAGGTCTGTCAGGGATAAGCTTAAACAGTTTTCGTAATGTAAAACTATATACCAACTATGAGAATCAGAATGGAGCCTTCTCCAAAAAACTAAAAGCAGAAATCCTATTTGAATAGCTATTTTCCTTTAGGGCAGTGGTTCTCAACATTTCTAATGTTGTGACCCCGCAATACAGTTCCTCATGTTGCGGTGGCCCCAAACCAAAAAATAATTTTGGTGGCTTGCCACAGTTATGATTCGGAATGGCTTTAGGCGACCCCTGTGTTTTGGTCGTTCGAGCCCCGCCGGGGTCGTGACCCACAGGTTGAGAACCGGTGCTTTAGGGTACCTTGAAGGGCACATTAAATTTGTCAAATTGCAGGGATACATGCATACCCATGTGTTTGCCAGCATAATTCATAATTGCTAAATTTGGAAAGTGGCCTTACCTTTCCATCAACAAGTAAGTAGATAAAGAAAATATGGTATTTATACATTGTCTTGGTTGCTTTTCTCATTACCGAGACAAAATATCCAACTAGATTATAGTTTATTCCGTCCATAGTTGGCTGGCTCAAAAACAGGATGGCATGGCAGAAGGACATCGCAGGGCAGACAGGAAGCAGAAGCAGCAGCAGCAGTAAGCCACAGTCAACCAGCTGGGACCCTTCTTCGGTCCTTTATATCATATCCAGGCTAGCAGGGAGCAGTTACCGGGGGTGAGACAAACTTTATCCTAGTTTTGCACCATAAATAAATCCCATGTCACATCTTTGATCCCAGCACCATACACGTCAGATCCAGCCACCTCCAAAACATCCCACCTATGACCACTTGAGGCTTTGGGAGACACACAGGCACAGGACAGAAATACATGATTAATTATTCTGCTGGCCTGTCATCAAGAAGGATAGACTTGAGTTGTGTTTGTAAGAAAATGGTTGCAGCTCAAAACTATAGTCACTAAATGAAACAAATCAGTCGTACAAGTTAATACTGCATGGTTTCTTTTACATGAGAAACCGAAATATAAACAAAGAGCAAAATAATAGATGACAGGACTTAAAGAGATAAATTTGTTTCAAAAGGGAACTGGATCAAGAGATGGAGGGTGGGGAGGAGGAGACAAAAAGGGCTGAAATAAAAATGAAAATATGTTCTGCAGCAACTGTCAACAAGTGATGGATTCATTATGTAATGAAGTAAAAACTCAGTTACTTCAAAGTTGAGTTGCTACAAGAAATACAGTTTTAAAAAATTATTGATAGTGTTCTCTACATAAGTTTAGTCAGAAAAAAATGTTTGATTTATACCTTTAAAACCATACTTCACTGGTCTTGATTTAAAATGCCATAATCCTCATTGTGTACCTTGACACCAGTGCATAACAAAGAATATTCTTGTTTTTTGGTTTTTTGTTTTTGTTTTTTTTTTTTGTCTTTTTGAGACAGAGTCTTGCTATGCGGTTCAGGCTGGCCTTGAGCTCACTTTTGTAGCCCAGGCTGGTCTCAAACTTGCACCAATCCTCCTGCCTCAGCCTCCCAAGTGCTGGGATTGCAGGAGTGCTCCACCACGCCCTGCTCAACGAAGAATATTCTTAACTCATGTTGTTGTATATGTATGTATGCTTCTACCCATTTGATTTTTTGTCAGTTGCTTGATTAATAATTACCGATTGTGCTACCAATTCTATATTTTTTCAGAACACATTTTTAAAGAATGCAACACAAACCAAGCAGAGAGATAACCATGTGCTTTCTGAAGTAAAATATTTTTTACAGCCAAAATATGTATTATAACAATATAAATTGCTCCTCTCTGGAAAACAACAATATGGTAAAGCTTCATAGATGTATTACTTCCTAGTGCTTGCTTAATAAATATTATACAAACATATGTTGCTCAAGATGGTCCGATCAAACGGGAACAATTTTTGAAGCACTTAGACATATGGTTTTCTTCTTTTGTTTTAAGAAAAAGTGATCATATTTAGCCTGAGATACAACTATATTTTCACATAAATTAATTAATCTGGAAATGCAGCTTATAGTGGCAAATCATATCTCAGGCTAGCGATGAGAGGAAATACAATTGCATAAGGATCCCAGTGTGTCTTTCCTTTTATCTTCTCTACACTAACATGTAACAGAACCAGTAGACATAGTCCACATGGAAGAGCATAGTTGTGTGAAAGGGTATAAAGAAAACATAAATCCAGATGATGGTACGGCAGTCCTTTCCCAAGATGGTTTGGAAAAATCAGTGTGATATTACTGGGTTAATACTGGTTTCCATTTTATTGTTGTCAGTTTTGGCCAGCAGAAATTATTTTTTTCTCTGGTACTGGGGATGGAGCTTGGGACCTTGCACTCACTAGGCAGGCACTTTGACACCAAGCTATATTCTCAGCAGAAATTATTGTTTTCTAAAACTTTAATAATTGTTGACCTGAGCTATAAATGTTTTCATTTTCCATGTTTCTAGTTTATTTATTAATTCTTCTTCTCAATAAATTTCTTACCTAGATCAATTAGGGGAAAACAATTTTGGATAACGATATATTCATTCACAACTTCCTGAAACAAAAGTAAAGCACATTTAGACTTCCACTACAAAATATTGCCAACGGTATGCCTTAAAGAGAAAAATATGCTTTGTCACAGTTCTGCTGGTTAGAAGTCTAATAGACCAGCCAGTTTTGATTCTCCTGAGGTTTCTTTCCTTTGACTTGCAGAAAGCTCCTCACAATCTCCTCACATCATTTCCATATGTATGTCATCCTTGATGCCTCTCTGTATCCAAATAGTCTCCTATAAACACACTACTCATTTAGTATTTAGGCAAGCCTAATGCCACCATAGCGTCAATTAATTACATCTTTGTAGGCTCTATCTCCATATCCAGTCATATTCTATAATATTCAGGGTTAGATATTTTACATACAAATTTATGGTGACATTTTTAGCCCATACTAGTAGTGTATTTAGTATGGTAACTTTGGACTACTTTCTATTTCAAAGAAGATGACAACTTTTTTTCTGTTCTATATTTCCCAATACAGACCATATCACCTTCTCTTATAATTAGCACCCCTCTTTGAGCATGCATAGACCTGTAACATTTATTTCAATGTTACATAGTTGAAGGATAGCTAAAAGTCACTCGAAGCTGGTTTACAAAATCATATGTAATATCCACCTTGGTAGTAGGGGCAGCACAACGGAAGCCCTGGGTGACTGTTTAGGATCTTCAAATGTTCCAGATGCCATGTGGTATGCAGATCAAGTGATACAGAGTAAAACAGTTTAGACATTCCAGTTAGCAGTTATTCTAATAACAGCAAAAGTTATTAGAAAGCTTCAGCCTCCTAAACTTGAAAGAGATACCACTGATCTTGGATAAATTGGTGGACAAAATAGAAGGCCATGCAGCAACTGTGAATGCACACCCAAGAGGAGTCTCCATTAAGGCTTAAAAGTTGATAAAAATGCCAGTGAGATTTCAAAGGGCGATAAAACTGAAGTAAGGCCTATTCCTATTATGTGACTGTGGAATACTGAGAATAATCACCCTGAGAAACGTGGACAATAACACAAAAATGTAGGTAAGGAAAAATTCACATTGCTGTCCTATTTTTATCACTTCTTATGGAAAAATAAAAGAAGATGAGCTACTTAGTTTTCAGGAAGAATTTTCTGGAAGAGTAACTTAGCTAAGATATACTTGGCCTGAGAATAAGACTCTCATGAAAACATCTCTCCTCAAGGAAGGAAAGGACCAAAACTTTTTAATCAATTAAGTGTAGCCTTAATGTTAAGATGAAGCAACAGGTTTGACCATAAATCTTACTTCTTAACTGAGAGATTTTTTTAGGAACGACATACAGTTTCAAAGATATGGATGACAGGCCTTCTAGACCTATTCTGGTTAGACCATAGTGCTTATGTTATAGGGAATAATATCCTTAAACTTCTCTTCCAGAGAGCTAACAACTTATGATTGCAGACCGAAGATTAGAGAAAAAGAAGAGCTACAAGGATAGCCAATATTTTGGCCCCAGCCCTTCAATGTCAGTGAGGACTCAGGACATAAGAGAATCTGTACTGCAACATCTTGTAACTCACAAATATCCAAATTTTCTGATCAAGGGGATAATGGTGCTACAAAGGAAAGTGATCAGTGATGTACAGTGTGCCTAAGGAGAGTCCCCTAGAGAGAAAACATTCTCTCAGTCTTTCACAGAGAGCAAAACGGTCAAGCAATGGCCTTGATTCATCCAGATGGTTGACACTGACAAAAGATCGGTAAATGGCTATACACAGTTACAGTACAAATCCTGAGGGGATTTGACTGACCTTGTCTCATACAAGAGTTACATTTTTAGTTATATAGATGTTGCTTTATCTGGGTCTTAACCATTCAGCAGAAATGTCTAACCATGAGGTATAAAAACGAAAGCCATATTAATATGCTGAGCTGTGACAAGATCAAGTCAACAGCTTCTGACATTGCCAGTTCTGCTGATAACCCACTGCTATTATAGAATACTGGACTATATATACAGCTACTTTCTCATAGTTCAATGAGAAGAAAAATTTGTCCTAACAGTGTTTATAGAAGATATCAAGTCTGCATCTTGAACTCTGAATAAATACTACAAAGACAACAATATGGAAATGTATTCATTTTTATAACTGTCCTACTAACCTGTTCAAAAAGTATGTCATTGCTATTTCTTTCTCATTAAAATTAATAAAAACAAAAATAAAATAAGCTATATGGTTCATCTGAGTACTGAAAGGTCCTACAACTATTTTCCTGGAAAATAGTGGAGACTTTTAAGGGGTTGTAATTCTGGATTTTATCTAATGGAATGACCCCCAAAGCTACTTAGAGTATTTTTTTTTTACTTAGAGTAATAAAAACAAACTTTTCAGAGAAATATGTAGCAGAAACAATGTAGACTGAATGAGAGCAGAGATGGTTAAAAGTAGCACTATTTAATGGGAGGAAGCAGTTATCTTGGGAGATACCCAAACATGAGTTCTTATTCTGACAATATAAGGATGAATAAGAGTGTATTTGTTTGGTAGACTGTGCTTGGATACTAGTTGTAGTATATCAGTGATAATCAGAGAAACAACTGATGTTTTCACTAGTAATGATTTTTTTTTGTCTTTTTGAGACAGGATCTCACTATGCAGCTCAGGCTGGCCTTGAGCTCATTTTTGTAGCCCAGGCTGGTCCTGAACTCACACGGATCCTCCTGCCTCAGCCTCCCAAGTGCTGGAATTACAGACGTGCGCCACCACTAGTAATGATTTAATACAAGTATCTTCCTAAGTCATCCCTATCCTCTAGGTGAGTTATCCACACATCAACCTCAGAGAACAAATCAAGGAAGTTGAAACTGAAAAACCCAGTCTGTGAAAAAAGTTCGAGTATTCAATCAAAGTCAGGTACACACACAGCACCACCCTTACCACAGATACCATATTCAAACCACACAATGCACATAGGCAAACACACGTGTATACAATGTACGTATGCACATATATACTTGTTCAAGACAAGCATAGTTGAAAAATTTTATAAATGGATCAACGTGTATGATAGGTATTGTGAAAAAGAAAAAAAAGTTTCTAAGGAAAGGGGAACTAAGGAGGGGAAGGAGTAAAGGAAGGAAGGGTAAAAGAAAATAAAGATAAAAAATAAAATGGAAACAAAGCTTTGAAAATAAAGAAGGAAGAAGGATTGAAAATAGAGGAAGGGAAAAAGGAAAGAAGTGGGAAGATATCACATACCAATGAACTTAATAAAAATTTTAAAAAGCAAGAAAAAATGAAACAGTAGACTAATCATTATTAGTAGGATAACATGGCTGCACTCACCACACATTGCCAGTATTTCTACTATTTCTAGTAAACACTATGAAGGAATAAAAATCAGTTTTGAAAAAAATATATAGTTTGCTTTAATTCAGTGATATACCATTTCTTAGTGCCTAGTTTATACGAAATACATAAAACATGCTTTTTCAGGTTAACATGATCAGTTTTTTAATTTATGCTTTTAAATATCTTTTTCATATTTTAAAATATACTTTTTTTTTTTTTTTGAGACAGGGTCTCAGTATGCAGTTGAGGCTGGCCTTGAGCTCACTTTTGTAGCCCAGGCTGGTCTCGAACTCGCACTGATCCTCCTGCCTCAGCCTCCCGAGTGCTGGGATTACAGGCGTGCGCCACCACGCCCGGCAAAAAATATACTTTATTATATTTTGAAATTTTAATGCTCTCTATACACTTTTGTCATTCTGACCTGTGGGCATGTATGTTCACACACACACATCTGCCTCACTTACAATAGACTGAAAATATGTGTCAGCAATGAGATGCCTTAGTTTAGGTTTAGTTACGAAAAGTTGGGATGATCATTTTGCAAGGCCAAAAATAGTACAAATAATAATTCAGTAGTTTCAATGGTGTTATTCAGCAGAATAATCATCCAAAGGCCATGAATCAATGTATCTATATTATTATCTATTTTTGTATAATCACTCTGCAGAACTTGACAGAATTACTGAGGAAAGTTGTGATAACCAGAATAATAATTCTTCAACATTATGCATTTTGGCACTGGCTGTGATATGAGCACCTGCCAACAATTGCTTTTCAGCTTAGAGAAAACTTTACTCTAATTACCTAATCTATAGTTTAGAGAGGGCTCTTTGCCATCCCTTCACACCCTGTCACAGCAAAATGTTCCCAGATGAATAGGCAAAGGTCCACAAATGCCTATGTGTCTGTATTATACTTGGGTTGACAGTTTTGCACATTATCCCACATTTTAGGTGACAAACAAAGACCCATTGAATTGATTCTGGTACTTAAATTTTTCCATTGTTTTCCTCTCCTGCTCAGTCTGCTTATTCCAGTATATCAAAGGGAAAATTAGATGAATCTAGAGCAACTCAACTTGTGAAATGTTGGCTTTGTCTGGGGGGTGGGGAGGCTTACATTATTTAGAGCTTTAGCATCATTTTGTATGTGATGTGCAGTAAACAAGCTTTCCCTGAGGGAACAATTTCTCCTCAGAGTAGGAGGGACACAGGGAACTGCCTTCATTGTAACCACCTAAAAGGAATAAGATCACTTTGCGGGATATTGGCTGGGGTACTACTGTGGAAGGAGCATGACAGTAATTTCATTTCCAGTAAATGTTTTTTCTTTTTAAAATCTCATTGCTGACCCCTTGATCTTAACTCAGAGTAAACACTTTTAAATATCTTTTCAGGATACACTACAAAGAAAAAGATATTACCAGTGTTGTTATTAGTTAACAAAGGCAGTATTGTATTGACCATCTGTAACCACCCTATCCCACAGCATTATAGGTAGTAAAAATGGCTAATGCCAAGCTGCAGAGGGTGTTATAAAAATAAACGAAACATTTACTGTGGCTAACTACTTAATTGTTAATTGATAAGAGTAAACATTCTAGGTACTTTTATCTCATGTTAGTGTAATTTTATTTATATAGAGAATGCATAATCAGCGTGGGCAAGATAGCTCAGAGGTCCAAAGTGCCTGCTTAGGCAAGCATAGGCAATGGCAGGGACTGCAGTTCGATCCCCATCATCACATGCTGTGCCAGCCCCATCCCCAGGGCAGGCTGAGCATATGAATGTGTTATAGTCATAACATAAATAAAGTTTAAAAAAAAAAAAAAGAAAAAGAAAATACTGAATCAGCTTCAATAGTCCAAAAAGTACTGGCCAATTCCTCTAGTAAATTCTCCCCCAAAATTTACTTGAATTCAATGTTTGTTAACTCTCTCAAACTTCAAGAAGAACACTGTATTCATTGATAGCTGCAAAAATATAAAAATAAGTAAATTCCTTTCTACTTTCAGAAAGCTCTATCTACAACTGGGATCATACCAACTAAAATACCAAACTCAACCTCTTACCAAAAGTACAAATATGCAGTGCACTATGCCTAGAGACAAGCCATATAGAATTATCCCATGACCGCATCTCCAGCTTCTACTTTTCACAAGAACATGAAGCAGGGCAATTGAAAGCATAAATTTCTTGGTACTGTGAAACCTTCATTCTCTCTCTCTCTCTCTTTTTTTTTTTTTTTTTAATGAAACCAGGGATTGAACTCAGGCCCTTGCGCTTGCCCGGCAAGCACTTATTCTACTGAGCTATCCTCCCAGCCCTCCCTAGCCCCTTTTAATTCTGAAAGCAGAAAAAAAAGTATTACAAGAGGAAAATATACATTTACTATGCAAATAGAACAGCACTAGAATAGGAAGAAAAAGAAAGGAAGGAACGAAAGAGAAAGGAAGAAAGAAAAAGAAAGAAAGAGAGAGACAGAGAAAGAAAGAAAGAAAGAAAGAAAGAAAGAAAGAAAGAAAGAAAGAAAGAAAGAAAGAAAGAAAGAAAGAAAGAAAGAAAAGTCCTTTGTGATACTAGGGGCTGAAGAAAGAATTTTTGCACTGGCCAGACAGAAACTTATGCTGCTAAGCTATCTCCCCAGCTCAAGGTATAGATTTATACTGAGCACTACTTAAACACAAATTTAAGAGGGTGAAAAAAGATGGCCAATATTAAGGTGAAGGCAGCTCAGGAAACATGCTTATTTATATTGAAAGACCTACAATTTTTTCAGAGTAAGATATGTCTTGTTTATCATGAAAGTGAGACCATGCATAAGAATGACATTATTGCAAATTCACACAACTTTTTTTTATAAAGAGCTTTAATTAAGAAATCTGAAATGATTATGAAATCAAAGGAAATCTGGCTTGTTTTGAGGTCAATTGTATTCCCTTTCATAACAAAATTGCCTAACGAATTTCTAAAGGCAATTGTGTAGTAAACATCCTGTTTTCTGCCCCTCATCACTATGATTGCTGGGTAAAGAGGCTTAATGAATAACACCAAGAATAGTGAAAGTTTAATGGTTCCAGATCAGACAGGATGTGAATTAATTAAACACATTTAGAAGTACGTCTAAAAATGTGACATATTCCTAAAATTAAACACCAAGATAACCTGGAAGCTATATTAAGTGAACATAAATAGCATGTTGTACCCTTAAGTCTTTCTCTTCCCATAGCGATGTTGCTTATTACTCTTTTATAAAGCTCTGTTTCTTGAGATGCAAACTGGAATTTATTATGGTGTGGAGCTTCAGAAAGTCAAAATTACCATGGTAGGTCAAACTGCAGTTTTAGTTTAAGAAATTATTCTCTTTTATATTAAATGATACAGAAATAAACTTGCATGCTGCTGCAATAAGTGGTACACTGAGTTCTGAAAATTATCTTAGTGTTTCAAAAACGTAGTTCCTGTCTATGTGTTAAAAGAGATTTTTTAGAAATAAGTTGGGAAGACATTACTTTAGTTGTTCATAGATCTTTACAGGAGACCAAATTTAATAGTATAACCACTAATCAGACATAGATGATGTTATCCTCATTAAATAATAAGGCATATTAAATCAAAGGAGTATTTCAACCTTTTAAAATTCAAAAGAATACAATGATCATATCCATTCTAAACGTTAGATTTCAGCAAAATTCTAAAATTTCTTTTCTACAAACAAAACTAATCAATCATCCCAAATTACACATATAAGCTTTAAAATAATTGAGTAATAATAGCTAGTTGTGCATTATAAAATTATATGAACAGTTAAGTATCCATACAATATATAAGTATTAATAAATGTCCAAAACCTACATGAAAATTAAATTTTTAGTCTTAGAAAATGAATTTAAGTTTCATTTTCTTAGTTCAACCTAATCAGTATCTCCTGAAATATATTTAGAGTATATTGGAGTGTGATTTAAAGAGAGCAGAAGACTTGGTACCTCTTGAAAGGTTCAGAATAAATTTGGACAAGGAAAGACAGATGAAATACATAGCAGAAGAGAAGTATGTGAAAGAGACAGGTGAGAACAGTTGACAGAGGATTTGATAGTGTTAAGTGAAATGGATAAGAAAGGGGACCACTTACCTATGTCAGTCTTTTGTCAGAATAGCAGGCAAAGCAAAATGAGAAATGCTTACCAAAGTATACTAAAATTACATCTTTTCTAGGTGATAAAATAAGAACAGACAGTAACAAATACAATGCCCTAGATTTAAGAACGATACATTACATACATATGGAAGTAAAATGGAATCAAAGGATTCTATTGCATAGAATAACATCACACTTTCAATGTGAGTCAAGCCAGTGTCTCCAGGTTAGGATTAAGAGAGTAACATGCATACCTGCCACCCCCAAGGACTATATGAAGGAACAGGAAGGAGTCTGCATGCTGCGGACAGTGTGAGCAGCACCACCCAAAAGACTTTGTACTGGATATGATAAAACTGAACGGGCCACTGGTTGATGCTTTCCTGCCTCTTACCTGCTTTGCCACCTACTCTTGCTGTTCTGCCCTGCTCTTCTGCCATGCCACCATGTCTTGGAGCCAGCCTACTGTGGACTGAAACCTCTGTAGACGATGACCTCAAATATACCTTTCCTCCTTTAACTTTGAATGTAGTCCAAAGTAGGGTATTTTGTCTTAGCTCATACTCCTTTGCACCTCTGCTCACTGCAGGAATCTCTGTATCTCTTCTGCTGCTCAAAGATATCTCTGAGCAAGGAACTGTTGTACCAGCAATTTGTTTTTGCTTTCGTCAAGATAGACAAATTCTATTGTTTTCAAAAAGTAAAGAACTTTGGCAGATTCTTTGCAAGGACAAGTTTATCGGTAAGATCAACTCAGATCTTTGTAAACAACTAAAGAAAAAGATGATTCTGATGATGTCTCGCAGCTTTGTCTTGTAAAGTTTAAATAAAAATATCCACAGATTTCATATGTCATAACTTCTTAATAAATCATATAATTATCTACCTCATTTTGCTTTGGTAACCAAATTATTTAGATGAGCTAAAATTAAAAGTTATTTTGCTTCCCTAATGCTGAAGTTCTTGTGATTATCTTAATAAGATGCAAATCGCATCTTTATGACTTGAAGTTTATAATCACCTGAGTATCTCTGTAAGAATTCACTATATTAATTATATTAAAATGTATTCAATTAATTAAAGCCAGTTCATTGCATTTATAAAATTACAAAAATTGCATTAGAAAATGAAGGCATGATTGAAAAGCAGGGCACTTCAGATATTTTTATTTACTAAGTCATTAGTATATACGGATTATTTCATCAGATGTCTCATGATTTACAGGTATAATCTTATTTGAATCAATCAAAGGTGGAATTACTTAAAAGAAGTGTAATAACAATTAAGAACTAAACTTCTACTCACAATTGTCTCCAGCTGTTTGTTTTATACTCTTGGGTAGAACTGCAATCCAATGAAATTTGCTACTAACATGAGCACATCAAGACAGTTACATAGACAAAGTGGCCTGAAAGATACCCCTCATGAACAATTCACTGGGTCACCATCAGAAATGCTGACAGACCTGGAAGTTCACAGTTTGGCATTTTTATTGCCCTTTTTGGAGTGTTTCTCTGTGTCAGAGATGAAAAGATGCAAAGGACTTAGAGTTTAGCAGACAAAGAACAATATATCAAAGGACCATCTCAGATTGATGAACAAGCAGTTTTACCTAAATGTAGTAAATTTTCGACTTAGTTCTTTACTGTCATACATGGAATTAGATAACCTCAGGAGTAATCATAGAACATCTTAACATGAAGATCACTTTTCTAGCTATGATAGAAACAATAGTTGAAAATATCTTATTATTGTATAGTATCTTTAACATATATGACTAATTTATGATCAGAGGATTCAAAAATAAATAATATATCAAGTTATATAAATAACATATATTTGAAATAAAATATAGCATCTGTATACATAAACATTTAGGAAGGTGATTCAAAAACTTGTGTATTTCTGACAACTTCCATACAAGGGGAATCCAGTATTATAGGATGTAGGCTACTTTTAGAAATAGATTACTCTGGAACAGTAGCCATTGCCTATGTCTCAGATATATTATGCTGGATTACAGAGAAAGTAAGTGAGAGAAATGGAGCCAGTTTAGGAGATCTGCAAAGGCTCTGCTCCTGGTGGCATGTGTGAACTGTTAGGTTCACTCTAATTTCCAAACTGGTTTCACCACTCATCTATACCTGGTGTGAAAATGATGAGAAGGATGTTTTTACTAACAAACTGAAACAAAAGTCAGTGGGATACTCTGAGAGAAGTCACTATAAGAAAAAAAAATTAGTCAAGTTAGCATCATTAGACAATCAGACATGAATGTTTTATTTGTGACTGTGACATTTGAACTTTTTATTCTAATTTTATTTTATTTTGAAAAGAAAAACAAAAGCAAGAATAAACATCAGGCACAAGCCGGGCGTGGTGGCTCACGCCTGTAATCCCAGCACTCGGGAGGCTGAGGCAGGAGGATCGGTGCGAGTTCGAGACCAGCCTGGGCTACAAAAGTGAGCTCAAGGCCAACCTCAACTGCATAGTGAGACCCTGTCTCAAAAAGACAAAAAAAAAAAAAACATCAGGCACAAAAACAGAAACAGGGAAATATATATATATATATTACAGATTTTCAAAACAAGAATAGCTTATTAAGATATTAAGAGTGGATGATATAGTATCTATTTTTATCTTCAAATCTGTTGCTTGATTAACAGATATTATTATGAAAGATTAGACATGTCTGAGTGTTATCATTTGCTTTCAAGAAATCTTAAATTTTTGTCCTTGTTTCTCTTTTTTTTCTTTTATTAACTTTTAAAAATTATTTTAAAGAGTAACTGACATGACATTAGGAATGATACACATTCAGAAGGTCAAGATGATAGGTATTCAAGCACAGCTCTTGTATTACACTATGTAGTGTAACTATACTCTGTGTAGTTGCTTAGTTTATAGATTTCAGCATGGAGAATTAGTCTAGGTAAAGATTCTATACATTAACTGCTGTTTTCAAGAAACTAATAAAAATATTTCATACAATCTGTTCAGCCATCTTGCATATCTACTTGCATGTATTTTCCCCTACTTTTCTTCCCTATCTTTTGTCCTTTCTCTCCTCTATTGCTTAATCTTTAAGTTCCCTTTCTTTCTGTTATATTGTATCAGCTATACCTTTCAGGTTTTATTTCTTCTTTTGGATTCTTACACTAAGGAGACAATATGATATTTGTACATGTAGGTCTGGTTTATTTCACTTATGAATATAGTCTCTAGTTACATCCAATTACCTGTAAAGACCCCAAGTTTATCTTTCTTTATAGCTGAATAATGCTACATTGTATAAAAATACCACATATTTTTCATCCATCCCTCAAGTGATGGGCACTTTAGTTATTTCCAATATTTAGTTATCACAAACTGTGCTGCTATAAACATGGATGCACATATATCACTATAATTTGAAGTTTTCAGTTCTGGGAAAATATTCAGAAGGGGAATAGCTGGATTAAATGAGATTTTCAGTCTTAAGTTTTGACGAGTCTCCACACTGATTTTCATAGTACTTGTACCAGCCTGTATTACCCCTGGCATTGGAGAAGGGCTCATTTTACTCCACAGCCTCTCCAGTATTTGATATTAGTTTATTTCTTTATGATAGCCATTCTTTCTTGGGGGAAGATGCTATCTCAGTGTTGTTTTAATTTGCATTTCTCAAGTGGACAATGATATGGAACATTTTTTCAGATGCTTATTTGTTTCTTGCATTTCTTCCCTGATAAGTGTGCATTCATCTCAGATACTCATTTTTGGATTTCTGTCTTTGAATTTTGAGGCTCTAATTTTTTTTTACTTCTTTTTATGTTCTAGATAGAAGACCTTTGTCTGAGTGATTATCGCTCAAGATATTTTCTAAACATGTGAGTTTGTCTTTTTACTGTTTGTAATTTCTTTTGATGTACAGAAACTTCACCCTTTACAATCCTTTACTACTTGAGATTTAACTTTTTCTTTCCTCTTTTTGATGAAGTTAGCTAGCAGTTTATGAATTTTATGTAACCTTTTAAAGAAGCATCTTTTTGATTCATCAATTGTATATTTTGTCTCAATTGTATTAATTTCTGCTGTAATCTTTATGATTTGCTCTTGGGTTGGGGGCTTTGGGCTTGTTTTGTTATTCTGTTTCTAAATGTTTGAGGTGTAGCATTAGAGTATTTACTTGTTCTTGCTTTATTTTCCTAATATGTATGTTCATTGCTATAAACTTCCCTCTAAGAACTTCTTTCATTACATTGCACAAATTCCAATAGGTTTTGTTTTAAATTTTATTGTATTATAGATATTGTTTAATTTCTTGCTTAATTTCATCCATAACATGTTGAATGCTGAGTAGGGTATCATTTAATTTCATATGTTTATGGGAATTTGTGGATTCCTTTATCATTAATTTCTAGTTTCATTGCACTGTGGTCAGATAATATGAATGAGATAACTTCTCTTCTTCCGTATACTTAAGCATGAGCATTGGAAAAGTACAACCACAAGGTATAAACAGTTTGGACTAATGGACTATATTGTGTAATTTTGTGGAATTCAAGCACCTAAAATATTTGAATGACAATGGAACACCTATCTCTGACAAAACAAAACAAAAAGTGGGTGTAAATGAAGGATGATTTTGTAGTAAAAAAAAGTGTGTGTGTATACACACACACAATATATACACACACACACACACAAAATAGGACAGGTATACAGCTAATTTCTCGTAGTTCAATGAGAAGAAAGAGGTGTGTTTAGACAAGATGCAATGATTGCATCTTGTACTCTGAAGAACTACTATAAAGAGAACAATATGCAATGTATTAATTATTACAACTGTCATACTAACCCGTTTTAAAGAAATTGCTATTTCTTTCTCATTAAAATTAATAAAGAATAAAGAGAAGCATGACCTGTGGACTAGTATGTGGTCTATTTTAGAAAATGCCCCATGTGCAGCTGAAAAGTATATATATTCAGATGTTGGGTGGAACACTGTATATGTCCACTAAGTTCATTTGTTCCAAGGCCTGGTTCAGTTCTACTATGTCTTTGCAAATTTTTTGTCTGGTTTACCCATATTTTGGGGATAAGGAGGTGTTAATGGTTTCTGTTAAGATTTTAATGGTGGATACTAGATGCTTCATGTCCATTAAAGTTTGTCTTATATGGCTATGTGCTCCCATATTTGGTCCATGCACATTTATGACTGTTTTATTTATCCTCTTTTATTTTTCTCCTACCCTGTTGGTAGTGGCCTTCTTTATTTTGTTTACTCTATCTTGTCTGAAGTTCATATTATGGGTGAACAGGATTGCTAACCTTGCTTTTTTTCTGAGATCGTATGTCATATAGTATTGTTTTCCATCCTTTGGTTTTTCAACTTGTGGAATCCTTCATAAGTTAAATGTGTTTCCTATACACAGCATATTGTAAGATTTTGTTGCCAAATGCACTCTTCAGTCTATTTCAATGGTAAATTGAGTCCATTTACACTGATGCTTGTAATTGATACCTACTGACTTATGTTTGACATTGACTAATGTTTGATATGTTTGCTGTTGGATACCTACTTTTCTCCATTGTTTGTTTGTCCTATTTTGTGGGTTCTTTCCATTCTCATTATTGGGGTTGTGGTTACTTTGAATCTTTTCTAGAATATCTGTTAGTACTCTGTGTGTTGTTGATTTAGTTGCCAGGGATACCTTCAGTTGTTTTATGGAAGTATATTACTTCTCTATTTAACTTGAAAGACAGTGTTTGGAGGTATAATAGTCTGGATTGGAATTTGTTTCTTTGTAGGACTTGAAGTACATGCTCTGTTCTCTTCCTTTTTAATTTTTTCTTTTATTTCTTTTATTTTTTAACATTTTTACTTTATAAATTTTATTAATTTTAATGAGAAAAAATAAAATTGAGACAGTTTCAAAACAGGTTAGTAGGACAGTTACAATATTTAATGCATTGCATATCATTTTCTTCATAGTAGTTCATCAGAACGCAAGATGCACACATGATATCTTTTCTACACACTATTAGTCAGGGTCAGAGAAGTAGCTCAGGGACACAAATGCCTGACTGGCAAGTGCAAGGTTTTGAGTTCGATTCTCAGTTGTGCAAAAAGTAAGTAAGTTAGTAAGTAAGTAAATATATACATACATATATAAAATAAAATGAAATAAAATAAAAATAAAATATAAACACTATTAGTACAAATCTTTCTTCTCATTGAACTAAGAGAAAGCAGCTGCTTCCACTTTTATTTTTGACTCAATTTGTGAGGGAAAATCTGCCATTATTCTGATGTTTTTATTTATTTATTCATTCATTCTTTTTTTTTTTTTTTTGTATTGAGTACAGGGTCACAGTGTCTACATGGCTTCACTACATAGACTGTACTTGTAATGATTTTCCGATTTTCAGCCCCCCAAATGCTGGGATTACAGGTGTGTACCAACACACCCAGTATCAATTGCTGTCATAGCATGCTCAAGTATCAGGGCTGGCATGACATACTGAGCATCAAACCCTGGCCTCCTGTGTTCTGCTCTTTAGTCTGCTGAGCTATCTGGCCGATGCTATTGGTGGGTTTTCCTTTTAAGTGTGATCTATTTCTTTGCTTTAGCAGCTTTAAGTATACCATTCTTGTGCTGAATTTCTGGAATCTTGTTTATTGTATGCCTAGGTGTGGTTTTAATTGGGTTGATATTATTTGGAGTTCTGTATGCCTCTGTTACCAGAATGTCAGATTGTTTCCCAATATTTTGGAAGTTTTCTACTATTACTTCTGCTCATATTATTTTTACATCATATATGTTGACTCCTTTCTCATTGATGCCTATTACTCTTACGTTGTTTATCTTTGCATCATCTTGCAGGTTTTGAATTATTTCCTGTAGCTTAGTTATTTTTAAGGGATCCTTCTTTACCTTTTCACTAGCTAAAAACAGTGTTGTTTAAAGTCTGAAAGTCTAGATTCAATTTTATCCAGATGGTTTTACCAACTTTTAATTGAATATCTCTTTGAATCTGCTTTATGCATTGTTTCTTTTCTATATTATATGTTCATGACTTCCATCATTTTTTTCTCACTTTTTTAATCAATGTCTTCTTTAGAAACAGTAATTCTTTCATTATATTTATCATTTTCTTTTTTAGTTGATAAATTATTTCTGATTGGATTTCTTTTATACCCTTCTGTAGTTTTTTTTTTTTTTTTTTTTTTTTTTTTTTTTTTTTTTTTTTTTTTTTTTTTTTTTTTTTTTTTTTTTTTTTTTTTTTTTTTTTTTTTTTTTTTTTTTTTTTTTTTTTTTTTTTTTTTTTTTTTTTTTTTTGCTTCAGATGCTATTATTTCAGAAAGAACTCTTTATTTCTGTGATAATTCTTTTGTGAAAGTTTGATAGTAGTTAGCTGTATCACTGTGATCAGAGCCGCTCTATACAATCTGTTCTTTAGGTACTCTTCTGTGCTAGAGATCCTTGTTTTGTGTGTTTCCCAATGTTTTTCCCTCTCTGTTGATTGAGTATGAGATATTGGTTTCTATTTGGCACTGTTCTCTGTCCTTCAGCATAGGGCTTTGGTGAGGTTATTACCCAAGCAACTTCTGCTATTATTACCCAACAGAGATCATGTGGTTAAAGTAGATATAGTTTTCTATTACAGTAATTTAATTAGCAACACTAATAATGGATAGTGAGATTTAGTAATTGACATATTTTTGTAACTAATCAGTTTGTATTTTAGAATATAAAAGTAAACATTATAACTACATAGCTCAATAGATATTAAACTAGGAATTCATATTTAAATTAGTTCCCCTAAGAAGCCAGGGAGATAGCTCAGGGGCACAACTGCTTGCCTGGCAAGTGCAAGGTCCTGAGTTTGATCCCTGTTCTGAAAAAAAAAAAAAAAATTGATTTCCCTGAGCTCTCTCTTGTCAGCTCCCCTTGATCTATCTGGAGTCTTCAAGGCAGGCTAGTTCACCCCCACTGTTACCATCTCTATCTCCAAAGGATGTTCTCATAAATCTGGATCTAGATCTGGGCCCCATTGGGCCAAAAGAAAAATACCTCAGGTCACTGGGTCAGGATCTATTTAGCTTGAACTTGACCAACTGTTTCTGGCTTGGGTCTGGCTGCTGTGCCCAACTTCTTGCTGCAGCTTGTGGAACTGAAGCTCTGTGTCTGGCCAGCTAAATGATCTGCTTCTGGTTTAGCTCACTGGATCTCAACCCTAGCCTCTGTGCCAGGATTTCAGCTATAGTGTCCCAAACTAGGCCTCTTTGCTGTAGATTTAGGGAACCAGTCCCAAATCCAGTCTGTCCACTAGGGGTTTTTCTGAACATTTGAATTTTTAATATACCTGAATTAGAAAATGTGTTTTTTCCCTGCTTACAGAATTCTGAGTGTAAAAAAGTGTTATTTTTGTTGAAAGTAAAATTTATAAAGATTAATTCAGTTTCCCCAATTAAAAGACCTAAAAAAGTGACAGGCCCACAGTGTGGCCAAAGTGTCTCCTACAAGTATGTGAGTTTCCTAAAGCTATGACAAAAACTACCACAAGATGGATGACTTAAAACCTCAGAAAAGTACTGAGTCACAGATCTACAGCCAGGAAATCTCTGATCATGTAGTTGTCATGGCCAAGTTTCCTCTGAAGTCTCCAAAAGAGGTTATTGCCTTCCCTCTTCCGTAGTCTGCTGCCCCAGATCTTCCCTCGTTTGTGGTAGCATCACTTTCACTTCAAACTCTGCCTGCTATCCTATGATCTCATTTTTGTATAGTCTGTCTTCATGGTGTTTTATCTGTGCCATCTGTATCTGTTAGGGTTTAAATATAAAATGTCTCCACAAGTTTCTGTGTTCAGAGCTGGAATTTTTTTTTTTTTTGAAAGATGCTTGTGTCATGGAGATGCTAATATTAATTAGTAGATTGAACTTCTGTTAAGGTCATAGCTAAATGTACTGTTAGAATTTGATAAACTTCACTTTAAGTTGATCATTCTTTCCAAACAAGGTCATGTCTTAGAATACTTATGGTTAGCATTCGAACATATTCCTTTATGAAGTAATTTAGTTGGTTACAATCTATGGCACAGCCTCTCAAAATTCATGTCCTTTCCTAATATAAAATATATTTAACCTTCCTTCACCATTTCAAATGACTTCTTCACGCCAGCCTTAGCTGAAAGCTTCAAATCTCCTAATTAAATTAGTTATGGATTAAATGGAGGATGCATTTATAGGTAGAACATTTTTCTTTGTGTGTGAACTAGGAAAACTACATAACAATTTATTTGTTTCCAAAATGAATTGTTAAAAAATAGGCTAGAATAGACTCCCCATTTAAATGAAAATCATTATCAGAAGAAGAGAAGTCACCACTTCCAAATATATTGGAAGCAGCAAAATAAACTCCGTTATATTTTTAAGGCTTGAGAGTAATCATCTTCAGGCTATGTTGTATCCCCTTTGGGCCCGTGCAGGGAGGAAGTGGGACCTATAGGAACACAACAAGTGATGCTTTTACTGCCCTCTTAGGCCTATCATTCTGGGTCTCTGGTAGAGTGGCAGCCCCACTGGACTTTCACTCACCCTTCAGGCAATTCTTCCCTTACCCAGAAACATAGAATATGTGATAAAATAGCTGTTACTCTCCTGCTCACAGAACTTCATATATCTTCTATATTTTGTCCTGCCTCTATCCCATTTAATGCAAGCTGGAAATGTTTTACTATAGCTTGTGTCTAGTTTTCGCCACAAATCCCCATGTCGTCATTGGAGCAGGACTCTAGAGTTTGTGATTAATTCATTATCTAATACTGTGATTATGGGTGTTAGCGTTACACCCACCCTGGAGTGGATAGCCTGAATACAAGATAAGGAAGGGAGAGAGGCTTCCTAGCTTCTGCAGCTGCTACTCCTCCTTATGCTCTTGTTATCTTCCACTGCCATGAACTGCTGCCCTCTGCCATGTGCCACTCTGTTTTGAAGCCAGCTGAATATGGAATGAAACCTCTACAATCTGTGAGCTAAATAAACCTTTCCTTCCTTAAGTTGAGGTGTTGAGTATTTTGTCCCAGTAATGAGAGAAATGTAACCAAGACATGCTTCTTCTGAGATGGTTAAATGACTCTAGGATTCACAAGTATAATGCCATTAGTAAATGAACATTATGTCACTACCTTCATGTTCCTTCCACAGTACTATTTTGTGTCTTCCTTTTCAAGATATATACAGTGTCTTGATGTTTAAGTTTTAGTTGATTTTTAAAGCAATGTTTTCTTCAAATTCATCCCTTTTACATTTGCCGCAAGAAGTCATCACAGTCCTTTACCACTTCGCTCACAGATATCCTGAGCCAACTATCTAATCGTATGATTTACAACTTCCACTTCTATTAATCAAATCCTAATTTAAGGCTTTTCAGTTCTTCAAGGCCTTACCTTGCTCTTGACACCTCAAGGAATCTTCACTGTAAGGCCCATTTCATTCTCTTTGAATTCCTATAAAGTTCCAAACTTGTATAACATGCTCTTCCACCAAATTATATTCTGTATTGTACTGTTCCTACCTGGTGCAAATATATTAGTCATATCTCCCTCATGAGAATGTAAGCTCCTTAAGGGCAGGGATCATATTTAAACTTTATATCTACCATAGTACTTGGCACAGTGCTTAGCACATGGCTACTGAATAAATATTTTATTGATCAGCAAAAAATACATAAAAAATAAAAGTTCTAATTTCTAAACAATGAACAGAAATACATCATTTATGGCAAGTATTATCCTTCTATTTTCAGTCAAATACCCATTTATACTGGATCCACTGCTAAAAATAACTTATAAAGTTCATATTCCTTCCCACATTATCTACAAAGCATCCTACTCCTTTTCTAATATGAACCATCAAATCTATCAGCCTAGACCTTTTTTAATATGAATTACAAAACTGTTTAAACTTTATGTCATGACAGAATCCCAAAGATATTTTTGGAATTTGAAACATATGTTATAGAGGCACTACCATTCTTATGTATCAGAAGTGATAAATTCTCAAACTGCTATAACAAAATATTGTTAATTTTACAGTTAAAATAAAGATCTATACGTTATCATGAATGGGGACCATGAAAACACAATACTAGAGTTGACCCACCAAGTTTCTTCTGCGGTTTCTAAGGGAGGATCCTTCCTTACTTCCTCTATTGTCTTTTTTTAATGGTTAAGTTTTGAGCAATTGTACATGCTTATGTCTGGTGACTTGAAAAACTACATTGAATAGGACAATGTGCAATGTAACAGACATTGTTGATTTCCTATTATCCTGTTTTGAATTTCCATATTATTGTAAATTTTTTTTTGTTTTTCAATTCTCTTTATTTTTTATTACTTTTAATAAGAAATAATAAGACAGTTTCAAAACATATTAGTAGTACATTTGCAATAACTGATACAACGTATATTGTGTTTTGAAAATATACTCATAAGTGAAATAAACCAGACCTACATATATAAATATTGTATAGTCTCCCTAGTGTAAGAACTCAAAAGAAGAAATAAAAATGGAAAGGCATAACAGAGCTGAATGGAAATCAAAGTCTTATGGGTTAAACAACGAAGTGACTGGAAGCAGAAAAGAGAGGAAATATAACAGGAGCAAAACTATGCATGTATATACACAAGATGAATTAGATATTGGTCCTAAGGACCTTCCAAAAGTTTTTCACATTGATGATAGCAATGAGCAACACTAAAACTATCCTTGGAATGCCTGTCATTCTGGTCTTTTAGATGTGTGCTGCTTCTAATATAATTTCAGTTACTGCTATATTCTCTCTCAAGTAAATGGTTGGTGTATAAGAAAAAAAATATTAAATGAGAGTAAGGGACTAGGCAAAATGCCATAGGGTTGAGAGGTTACAATTTTGTACATCCTTAAATTTGTAAATGTCTGTGCAAAAATGTGTAACTGCTTTTATCACATTCTATAGAGATTTATTAGAATATCAATGACTGATGGAAAATCCCAACTTCAAGTTAAGGCTAAGATGTTTGATATTCAGAGAGATAGTGATGTTAAGCTCAAATACCCATGTTATAGAATAATAGTATTATCTTCACAATAAAAATAAGTGACTCCAATTCATATGACATCTTTCCTATGTGTAAATATGCCTCTGAATTTCTCATTTTGCAAAGACACTAGGCATATTGGATTAGGACACATACTGATGATTTTCATTTAAGATACTGATCTATGAGGTTTCTAATTTCACAATCTGGGATATTAGAATTCAAAGAGTTAGGTTAAGACTTTTGTATTTTGGGGAAATAAATGCTTGAATGAAATACGAGGCATAACCCTAATTGTTACTCCATAAGAAACTCAAGATATACAATCTTAAACACATATTGGTGAAAATATGTAAGACTGCTTATTCTCTTCCTTGTTGTGTCCCAGCACATAAAAGAATACTCGTAAAGTGATTCAAACATTTCAATCCTCAAATAAAACAGCAAATTTATTTCTTATGCAGAAATTTTCAATGGGTCTTTCCTAAATTAATTTTCTTATATTATGCTTTTAATAAAAGTTTTAACTTTTAGTTATTGACTTTAATTTGATAATCTACCTTAACACTTCTTGAACTGTTATTTTTTAATATGAATATTATAGTTTGTGTGTAGTTGTCCCCCAACAGCCTCATGTATTCATGGTGGCAGGCCTCTAAAGTTCGTGATTAATTCATCATCCAATGCTGGGTTTATGTTTGTGAGTGCTACACCCACCCTACAGCAGATAGCCGGAATAGAAGATCAGGACTATAGAGACACTTGCTAACTATTGCAGCCACTGCTTCTCCCCTTTTGGCTTTTGCTGTTTTCTGCTTTCAAGAAACGCTGCCCTTTACCATGTGCCTCAGATCCAGTAGAGTAAGGACTGAAACCTCCACAAATTATGAGCTAAATAAACCTTTCCTCATTAATTTTGGATGTTAGGTAATTTGTTCCAGCGACAAGAGAAAAGTTAGTGAGACAGAATTTGCTGCAAAAAGTATGGTTGTTCCTGTGACCATACCTGACTATGTCATTCAAGAACCTTTGGGAATAGACTTCAGCGAAGAGATAGAAAAGATTTGTAGTTGCTACCTGAAACAGAAGCACTGGGACACCTTTGACTGTTCTGTAAGGAGGACTCTAGTCAGAGCTCAGAAGACCAGAAGGCTAAGAGAAATTCTGCCTGTAAAGACCAGGCTGGTAAGGTTTCTTCTAGGAAGGAGGGATACATTAGTTGTTGGACTTCAGACAGTGTGTGTTTTGGCTTGACATAAAATTTTTCTGAATTTTGTTCATGTCCAAAGACTTTGCCTGAGACTGAGATTAAGTGAGGCTAACTGGTAAATCTTGCAAAGGAAATTTGAAGGCAGTCAAATTCTAAGCCAGTGGCATGACTCTTGTTAGGGTTTTTAGTCAGATTTGTGTTGAGAATCAATAGCAAAACACCCAGAAAGATGATTTAAAATGCTGAGAATTTGGCCAGAGGCAAAGCTCCAATAAAGCTGTGGGCTGCAAAGATGGAGCTGAGGAAATGTCCATCGCTGAAACAGAACAGAACAGAAAAGATGGCCTGAGGACATTACAAGAAGCAAGTCTCCACTTTTCATAGCCTTAAACCAGCAAGATTTCAAGACCTTTTTTTCAGAAAGCCTCAAAATAATACGTTCCAGGATGTGGCAGCGGCCACACCAGTTTCCAGAATGGCAGCACATAGACAGTTTGCTCCTCAGAATCAGGTTCAAGAGTGCTCAGTGATTCGGGCACTTCACAACTACAGCCAAGAGAGAAGAAAACCTGGCTACTGCTGCAGCTGGCAAGAGAAGTTGGCATCATCTAGATGGCACACACATAATACAAGAGTGATAGGGTTAAGGATGATTCCACCTAGATTTCAGAAGACCTGACATGCCTGGCAGTTTTCCTTGGGAGGGAGACGTAAGGAGTGAGAAGCCTCCTTCTGTGGAAACCACAGAGGATTGAAAATGTGAAGAACATGGATCACCTAAGGAAAGTTAGGTAGGCCTATGAGAGAAGCTGTGGGAGCTACTACCAAAAGTGCCAGGTAAGTGGAGCCACACAGAGCTCACAATTTGTCACAGATTGCTTTGTATGTTCCACACGGAACTATAGAACTTAATGTTCGCCCGTCTACATTTGGGACTTGCTTTGTACCCAATGCATTGTGTCCTGCTCTGTGTACCTTTAGGAATGGTATTGTTTATCTTGGGTCATTGAATGTTGGAAGTGTTTAACTTTTTATTTTTATAGAGACTCACAGCTAAGAGTCTACCTTAGATCTTGGAGAAGACTTGAGAATTGTACTTTTTAGCAGTACTGAAATTGTTAGGACCTTGGCAACTCTTAATGATAGACTAAAATGCCTTTTACATAAAGGGATATGTATGAGTCTTTGGGGGCCAAAGATAAAGTGTTAAGGTTTGTGTTTAGTTGTCTTCTACAAAGCCGCATACAGGCACTGGGACAAACATCTAGAGTTTGTGATTAATTCATGATGCAATGCAGGGATTATGGGTACAAGCCCTACTCCAGCTCTGGGGTCAATAGTCTGAACACAAGGAACACAGGGACAGGTGAGAGGCTTTCTGGCTTATGCAACAGCTGCTCTTTTCTTTTCACCTCTTGTTGATTTTTGGAGTATTCCACTGCCAAGAACTGCTGCCCTCTGACATATGACACTCTATTTTGGAGCCAGCCAATTGTGGACTGAAACCTCCATAAACTGTGTGCTACATAAAGTCTTCTTTGCTGTTTTCTTTTTCCTTTCTTGTTTTTACATGTATTTGGTATAGAGTCTCACTACACAGTAGTGACTTGTAGTGATGCCCTGTTTTCACCCTCCCCATTGCTGGGTTTCAGGCATGCATCACCATGCTTGGTGTTGGTGGGAGGCTCATGCCTGTGCTGGTGGCTGAGTACTGATGCAGCATGTGGGGATTGTGATCGAACCCAAGTCCTTGTGCTTGCCTAAACAGGTACCTAGTCTACTGAGCCCTCTCATTTGCGATCCTTCCTTAAATTTGACCACCAAATACTTTGTCCCAGCATCAAGAAAAAATCCTGTAAGTAAGTCATATGGAAAGAAAATGTTACAAATTTTAATGGCATATATTTGTTATTAAAGATTAACACCAGTAAACGGACAATTATAGATTTTATAATAGTGAGGATTGAACATTCTTGCTAGGAATGGTTAACCTTACACTAACATTTAGGATGTGCTATGGATATGGGTAGAAATATATAGATATAGAGTCCACAGCTTCTTTTTTTTCAATTTTTTTATTGTTTAAATTTAACAATGGTTATATTACATATTTTCATCATCAGATCAGTTTGGATTAATACATATAAGTATATAAGATTGGTCAAACAATTAAATATTAACCTTTCTAAATCCACATTACTTTTTTTTTTTCTTTTCCCCTTTCTTTTCTTTTAAAGTTGACATATTGCTTATTGTCCTCACAATCATTCTACAGAGTACAGTGTGTGGGCATGACCCACCTCCCTATTGATGTTGCTTAGAAAAATAAAAAAAAAAAAGGAAAAGAATATACTTCTCTTTGGACTAAGAGGAAGCAGATACATACACAGTCAAAGGTTTTGCAATTGCAGTGGGCCACCAGTGAATCTTGTAATGTTGGAGGCTATTGAATCTAAGCCTCCTAAAGCTCATCTCACCAATCTAGCTCTGCGTTCCATGCATTGTAATTAAGGATTTTTTTTTTCTTGCTGGATGAATGAACTGCAGTGAGTCTAGGGAGAGTCACCCAGAGAAGAACATTCTCT